>ML096749.1:0-13102 GCA_003697995.1 Taxidea taxus jeffersonii | reverse complement strand
CTAAAATGTAAAATGATTTAACTGCATTATCTACCTATACTTCCAAGCTATCTAATTATAACCCAGAATCAGACTGGGTTTCCCATTCCCCCATTTGGACTTGATCTGTGAATGTCTGATCCTGTTCCACTCCCCATCCCTGGCCCAGATCATCTGTATTCACCATGTTGTCTCTCTTGGACTGGTGAGGTACCTGTTCACCTGCTAAATCCATGTCACATAGTATGTGCTTAATAAATATTTGTTCAATGAATGAATAAATAAATGAGTGTTCCATTGTTAACTCCAGCTACCTGCAGAAGGGAGGGTCAGTGGAAGGAAAATGTTAACCCAACCGTGCACATCATCCTTTGACACTCAGCCTAATGTTCACATTCTGTGAAGCCCTCTCTTTCAGTGTTGTCCCAGACTCCCTCTGTTCTTGTGGATTCTTGTACTAACACAGTATTTAACAGTCTCCCACTGGACAGCAAGATTCCCAGAACCTGGAACCCAGTAGGATGGTCAACTACTGGTAAATTAATGGGAGATGAAAATGTGAAAAATACCTGTATCTCCTCACAGGCAAGAGCAATTGGTGAATTATATGAAGAGATGGAGTAAGCTGGGGACTGAGGGAGCCTAAGGAACCATCTGGAACCTTACTAATTATGAAGTTTCCATAAAGCGGAGGTCATAGAGGTCAAATTTAACACTTAGGACAAACAGATTGAATACTAAAAAAAGAACAGGGGAGTAGGAGCTGTGTTTCACAGATTCGCCTCTGTACCTCCAGGACCCAACCCTGAGTCACACATTTGTTAGCCGCTCATTAAATGTTTATTAAATGACCACTGAGCGAATTCACTGGTAACTTCTGTAATATCAGTATCAGTGGAATTTGCAACATAAGGGTCAGTCTCATAATAAGGGGATTTTTAATAAAGAACAGATGGTGAGGCAAAGTACATATTCTCCTACCTCCCTATGCCTAGGAAATCAATAAGTAAGTGTTGGTTGACAGACTGACATCTGCTCCTTTCTGAAGTGTGTACCCCAGTTTGAAAATAAAGACACTGACCACTCAGAACAGTACCTAAATAGAGTCAGATTTTACGATTTAGTTTAGTGCTTTCCAAGAATCTTTAGGGTATGACACACGTAAGAAATTGTAACATCTGTATAATATATTAAGGTAAAAAGACAAGGCTGCTTACAACTAAAGCTGAAAGTCCTAGGGGTACCGGATGGCTCAGTCAGTTAATCAGCTGCCTTCCGCTCAGGTCATTATCCCAGAGTCCTGGGATCAAGTCCCGCATCAGGCGCCCTGCTCAGTGGAGAGTCTGCTTCTCCCTCTCCCTCTTTTCTTAACCCTCCTCTCCCTGTCAAATAAATAGATAAAAAATAAAGCTGAACATCTTGGTCAAGGAGATTAGATGGCCCAGGCACTCCAAAAGTTAAAGCAAACCTGTAATCCATTCCCATCTCCCATGCTCGGAAGCTCCAGTTTTGTAAAATGTCAAGAGAGTTGCCAATCTGTCAGACAGGCTTTTTTAAGTGCAAGACACAAATATATTACAAAGTTAAAAAGAAAGGATTTTGAAATTAACTGCTATTGTAGATTGCTAGGGAGCCACAAGATTTGAACATACCTAGAAGGATTTTTACTAGATATCTAAGATTTTAAAATCTGTTTTGGCCTTCCTTCACTTCCTCTAGAGTTTATAGCCCATCCTCTGGTCCTTATAGTCTCATTTGAACATCTTTTTGTTCTCTCAGTGGGTTTTTAAAAAAGGATTATTACAGGAAATTTCAGTATTCCACAGTAGAGAGAATATTATAATGAACTTCCATCATCCAGCTTCAAAAATTATTAACTCATGACCAATCTTATTCTATCTATACCTCACTTAATTTCCTCACCCCAGACATCATATTATTTTATCTGTAAATATTCCATTATGCAACTCCAAAAGTTAGGGATTATTTTTAAGAATTTATTTATTTGTTAGAGAGAGAGCAAGCGAGCACAGACAGACAGAGAGGCAGGCAGAGGCAGAAGCAGGCTCCCTGCCGAGCAAGGAGCCCGATGTGGGACTCGATCCCAGGACGCTGGGATCATGACTTGAGCCGAAGGCAGCCGCTTAACCAACTGAGCCACCCAGGCGTCCCAGGGATTCTTTTTAAAATGACCACAATATACTTACCACATCTAAAAACTGGAAAATAATAATTCCCGCACATAACCAGTTATGTTCATATTTTCTAAATTTTATTTTTTTATCATTTGCTTGAATGAAGATTCTAATATAACCCATATATCATAATCAGCTAAAATGTTCATATGTCTCTGACATCTCTTTATTCCTTTTGATTCTGTTACTTGTTAAAGGTATCATTTCTTTTTTTTTTTTTAGGATTTTATTTATTTATTTGACAGACAGAGATCCACAAGTAGGCAGAGAGGCAGGCAGAGAGAGAGGAGGAAGCAGGTTCCCTGCTAAGCAGAGAGCCCAATTCGGGGCTCGATCCCAGGACCCTGGGATCATGACCTGAGCCAAAGGCAGAGGCTTTAACCCACTGAGCCACCCAGGAACCCCAAAGGTATCATTTCTTCAGTAGAATTTCTTCCCCCAGTCCAGAATATGCTGATTGTATTCCCATGGTGGGGTTTAAATGTCCCTATGCCATATTAACAGGAAATGGGTAGTCACACCTAGAGGTTGTAATGATGTGGGTCTTACTACTATTGACCATATTTAGGGATTCAGACCTTGTCAGCTACTTTTTGTTACAGATAATGTCTATGGTTTGAGACCTGTTATCCTGGTTGCTTTTTTTTTATGGTGAGTTCAGGAAAATTTTAAAACTATCTATCATCACTATCATATACTAAAAATACTTCTTCAAATTGACTTTATTTTTTAGTTAAAATTTCAAAATTGTGTTAGTCTTTGAGTTTGAGAATGCCAAGATGATTCTTTTATCTCAGATTTTCTGTAACTTATGTGATAGCATATTATAGGAAGAGCATGCTCAGGGATACTTGGTGTTGGCTTAACTCATTTTCATTGTAATTTTCCTTATATTTGTGTAGCATTAAAAAGGAATGAAATCCTTCATAAATTGCTCCCATGTAACCATAAAAACAAAGCAAATTTACAAAATAAGTGAATGATAAAAAAACAACTGTTGGGGTTTGACAGGCTCAATAATGATTAATTCCGGGACACCTGGGTGGCTCAGAGGGTCAAGCCTCTGCCTTTGGCTCAGGTCATGATCTTGGGGTCCCGGGATGGAGTCCAGCATCGGGGTCTCTGCTCAGCAGGGAGCCTGTTTCCCCCTCTCTTTCTCTGCCTGCCCCTCTGCCTACTTGTGATCTCTCTCTCTCTGTCAAATAAATAAATAAAACCTTTAAAAATAAATAATGATTAATTCCTCCCCCTCCCAAGATGGGAACTAATCAAGAAAAAAGAAGGACAGAAATCAAAATATCATCTTTCATACTGAGAAGGCCATTAAAGAACTTGGCTTAGTATTCAAATAAGCTTTCCCTGACCCAACCCTTCAAGTCCAATGCTTGTCCAGCCTTTCCAACTGATTCATAGAAAGTCTGGCTCTACTGAGCAGCTACAATCCACAACAAACCAATGGCTATCATCCTCCAACCACGTTATTCACTTCTCCCCCGTGGACAAGATTGAGGGTTGTAGCAAGATGTCAGGAGTATTTCTCTAATGGGTATCTATCTACACAGAAATAAGAAAGGTGGAGAAATTTCCTCTGACCAAAATTATAGAAAAAATTACCAATCAATTTAACTACATTAATTTAAGGTGATGTATAATGTTTTTCCAAAACTGAGTTGTCAACATTGAATAAACTAATGAAAAGCTGTATTTACCTGGAGTATTTATATGTTTTATGTCAGCTAGTACTGGCTTGATTGTTATTGTTTTGAGCATATTTTGACCACTGATTAATTTTTATTATTTTCCCTTTTTAATAGCAAACTCATGTTTGACAATCAATTGGTCATTTTATGTGAAAAACACATTAGTACACCAAAATGCAGTGCCAATGTTGTTAAAATATTGGTTATGAACATAATTTCATTTAAATGCAAAACAAAAAAATAAATACTGCAGTTTTTACAAATATAGAATGTAGCCAATAGCCCAGTACATTCATATACAAGATAAACATAGTATGGTACAAACTATTGGTATTTGAGATCCCTATACCAGCAACCTCTGATGATTAAATCCTCCCAACTCTTTTCCCAATTCAAATTAAAGAAAAACGTTTGCATTAATTATCGTGATGTCAACTGACTCACTTTGTTCCAATGTATATGTAAACTCAACAGAAAACGGGCATCAAGGTACCTGGGTGGCTCAGTTGGTTAAGCGTCAGACCCTTGGTTTAGGCTCAGGTCATGATCTCAGGATTCTGGGATCAAGCCTCGCATTTTGGGCCTTTTACTCAGTGCCAAGTCTGCTTGTCCCTCTCCCATCCCTCTGCTCCTCCCCCTGCTCCTGTGTGTGTGCTCACACTCTCCCTTTCTCTCTCTCTCAAATAAATAAAATTTTTAAGGAAGGAAGGAAAGAAGGAAGGGAAAGGAAAGGAATAAAATGGGTACCCAGATAATCTAGAACTTTTTATGTCAATTCCCTTATCTCATCCAATGGAAAATCTGCACATTCTCCTTGTACTCATGAATAGCCAAAAACAAGTCCTCGAAGATTTAGGTATTTATAGACGCCAGTTTGAGAAACGTTGGATACAGAAGGGCAATACACAGATATCTGAGGTAGATGGATGCCAAATGTGGCAGTATAGTAAATAACAAAATTCAACAAAATTCAAACAGCATCAGAGGAAACTAAGAATTCACACACTACCACAGGCAAATACCTCTAAAATAGGAGCAAAAGCCTCCCTCTCCCTATCTCTCTCAGTAATGGTGGATTGTTAAGCTATGGGAGGGAGGCCGAAGAGAACAAAGACAGAGACAAGTACAAAATCCTTTGTAAAGTTATTGACTCCCCCCATGCCTGGGGACATCACATAGTCTAATCGCATATTGTTCATGGCCACCATGAGATCCAGAAGTCTGTTCACTTTTCTAGACGATGAACTGCTCTCTTTTTCCTAGAGGTCACTTAGTGACTCTAAAGGACCACAGTTGCAACATCACAGTAATAAGAACATAGATTATCTTTTCAAATGTTCCAGACCAGAATTCAGAGCTTAACTGCATCACCTGTCTCTCATATACCCTGCTAGGAAGTTGCCTGGCAAACAAAATCAGGGCCACAAGAACAGCCCTTTGCCATCGTGTGATACATTCTCTGTCCTGTTAACAAAACTCCTAAGCTCTCAAATGTTAAAATGGCCAACCCCAGTATCTAATTTGCTAACCAGGGGATATAGGCACAAAAGAAGAGAATGCTGGGGGGAAAAAGGAAGAATGAAAAAACTATGAAATGAAGCCTAAAATCATAACTTAATGTTTTTAAATTTCTAATTTCTGTATATAACATTCACTCAACATTGATTGTCACATTTTATCCAATATAATGAAATGTTTCTAAGTAAATGTAATCCCCATCATGTCATCAAGCTATTTTCAAAAATGTTTGCAAATCAGTTATTTGGAACTTGCAGCCAGATAGCCTCATAGCTGCTTTGAACTTGGATATACTTTCTCATAGAAAAAAGATTATAAATCTTGTAGGTACAATGATACTATTAGAATTACTGTTCAGCTTCACATGAATTAAATAGGCTTTTGTGGGTTGGCCTGTACACCTAACCAACATTTATTACAAGGAGGTGACAAGGAATAAACACTGATTATACGAATTCAAATGCTCACAGCTGAGCTGAACTCATTCTTAACACTTTCAAAGAGGTTATCCGTGACTACAGTGAGTTGCCCTGGAATTTAAATTGGTGTTGCCTGCTGAGAATGAAACCTTCGGAAAGAAATCACAAACAACAAAATTAGTTCCCAATAAAAGCAACCCAGTGCAAAAGATATACAGCAGGGTCTATCTGGGGACCTCTAAGTCCAAGCAAAATAACTGGTGTGCAAAACCAGTAAAATATGTCTAAACACAAAAGAAAACTCTATGCTAGTCTTGGGTTATTACGTAACCTGCCTGCAAAAACAGAATGTGGCAATAGGGTGGTCTGTGTGAAGCCTGTCAAAAAGAGGTGAGGGTCATAGACCGAGAGCCTGCAAGTTTTTGTACAGCACTGTCAAGGGCAAAGACATACCGAGTCTGGAAGGCACAAGTGTCGGGTTACCAAGATAACTGACCCCAAATATTCATTTATTTCACAGATATCTCTCGAGAGTGTACAATGTTCTCAATGGTATTTAGGCAACAGAGATACTCTAATGATTAAATGGTTAAAAAAGAAACTACACTCTAGACAGGAAGAAAATAAAATAAATTGATAACATATTCATGCTGTATGATAACCAATCATACTGAAAAAAACAAAATAAAAACAAAGAGAATTATGAGGAGGGAATGGGGTATAATTTATTTTTTTAGATTTTATTTATTTATTTGAGACAGAGAGGGAGAAAGAGCATGAGCAGGAGAAATGACAGAGAGAGAGGGAGTAGCAGGCTCCCCACCGAGCAGGGAGCCCAATGTGGGGCTCCATCCCAAGACCCTGAGATCAGGACCCAAGCCAAAGGCAGATGCCTAACCAACTGAGCCACCCAGGTGCCCCACATAATGTTAAATAGATTGATCCTCACAAAGGACCTCACAGAGAAGGTGACTGCTGGTGGTGAGAGAAGCAACATAAACAGCTGATGCAAAAAATCAAGAACCAAAGAGATCACAAAGGCTAAGGCCCTGAGGAGGAAACACACCCGGTGTGTCTGAGAAACAGCAAGGGCACCGCGATGTCTGGAATACATTGCAGGTTGGGAAAAGAGAAGCAAGTGAAGCTAGTCTATGTAGGGCCTTGCAGACTACTCTAAGAAAATTGGCTTTTACTCTGGGTAGATGGGAAATCATTCCCTTAGGTACTATGTCTGCATCAGACTGGGGGGAGGGGTGTGTGCAGGTTGTAATGGACAGGGCACAACAAACAATAGGGAGCTACAATATTCCAGGCACGAAATAACAGTAACAAGCATCCTTTGGTGACAAATATGGCAGCAGTGAAAACGGTGCCAACATGTTGGGACTATTCTGACGGTAAAGCTGAAAAAATTTCCGGAAGACTAAGTGGTGTATAAGAAAAGATGAGACGTCCAGAAGGACCCCAAGATGTGTGGCATGACTCATGATAAGCAGGGTAGATTTTAACTGAGGTGGGACAATGTAGGAGGGGTATACCTGTGATACTAATGGTGTCTCCAACACTTTTCTGTGGCTGAGGCAAACAAACCCTTAAGAAATCTCCAGGTTCACCAGGACCACTCTCAATCGTTCATGCAATCTACCTAATGGTGTTAGGGAAAGAGTACCCAGGATAGCAGGTAGGAGTATTTTAGTCATAAGAAGGTTTATCTTCTATTACTTTGAAGTCTTGTTTTTGGGGTGCCTGGGTAGCTCAGTGGGTTAAACCTATGCCTTCAGCTCAGGTCATGATCTCAGGATCCTGGGGTGGAGCCCCACATCATCGCATCATCAGGTTCTCTGCTCAGCAGGCAGCCTGCTTTCCTCTCCCCCATGCCTGCCTCTCTGCCTACTTGTGATCTCTCAATCTCTCTCTGTCAAATAAATAAATAAAATCTTTGAAAAAAAAAAAAAGTCTTGTTTTCCTGTCTGCTCTTAATTATTTATCCTCATCACTAGCCTTTGGCAATTTAATTATGATATGGGTGATTATTCCTGTGTTTACCCTTGTGTATGTCCTTTGACTAAACTGAACTCATTATTAAAATCTTAACAACAAAAATTCCAAACCCAGATGGTTTCATTGAGGAATTCTATCAAATATTTAAGTAAAATACTACACCAATGCTACATAAACTCCTTTAGACATCTGGAAATTAAGGAACTCTTCCCAATACATTTTATGAGGTCAGCGTAACCCTCATAATTTAGCCAGACAAAGTAAAGACAAGAAAACTATAGATCACTATCCTTTATGACTATAGGTACCAAAAAAACAAAGACAGAAACAAAAAAACAAACTCAGCAACTCAACAGATTTTTGGAAGTATAATCCAGCATTGTACAAAAAGGGGTACCATACCAAAACTATGAAGATTTATCTCAGGCATGTAAGGTTGGTTTCACATTAAAAAAATCCATCAATGTAATTCACCACATTGACATAATAAAATACATATTATCTTCTCAATAGATGCCAAAAAAATTTCCTAATATAAAAAGTTCTAAAACTCTCAGAGAACTAGAAATAGAAGACTTTCGGGGCACCTGGATGGCTCAGTGGGTTAAAGCCTCTGCCTTGGGCTCAGGTCATGATCCCAGGGTCCTGGGATCGAGCCCGAATTGGGCTCTCTGCTCAGCAGGGAGCCTGTTTCCCTTCCTCTCTCTCTCTCTCTGCCTGTCTCTCTGCCTACTTGTGATCTCTCTCTCTCTGTGTCAAGGAAATAAACAAAATCTTAAAAAAAAAAAAAAAGAAATAGAAGACTTTCAAAAATTCCTTCTAACATCATGATGATGAAAGAATGAATGTTTTCCTCCTAATATTGGGGGAAAAGTTGAGGATTCCAATCTCACCAATTATATTCAACACAATAGTGGCCAGTACAGCAAGGCAAGAAAAGGAAATTAAAGGCAAATGGATAAGAAAGAAAGAACTAAATTCTTAAATAATTTAGAAAAACAGCTTCTAGAACAAGTAAATTACTTTAGCAAGGCTTCAGGATTTAATGTCAATACAAAAAAATCAAGTTTATTTCTATACACTACCAAGAAATAGTTTCTGGAAAATAAATTTTTAAATACCACTTACAATAACATCTAAAACTCTTAATTATGTATGAATAAATTTAACAAACTATGTGTAGACTTGTACATTCAAAACTACAAAGCATTGTGGGTTTAAATTAAGGACCTAAATATATGGAGAAAAATACTATTTTAACGGGTCATAAGACCAAAATTGTTCAGATATAAGTTCTTCCCAAATTGGTCTCTTAATTCAACATAATCCCAATTGAAATCTCAGCAAATCCCTTTGTAGACTCTGACAATATAATTCTAAAACATGTACAGGAACGCAAAAATTAAGGAAGAAAAATCTAGAATAGCAAGAACAATTTTGAAAAAAATACATGCAGGGGGCTTATACTGTTGGATTACAAATTTTAACATAAAGCTTCTGTAATCAAGACCAAAAGGAAAAAAACACATATTAATGGGACAGATCAGACCGTCTAGGAAAAAATAGACCAGGCATATGTGATCTATTGATTTTTGACAAAGTGCCCAAGGTAATTCAATAGAAGAAAGTCTTTTCAACTAATGGTGCTAGAAGAACTGAGTGTTTGTATAAATTCACATTCATATCCATATTAACCTCAATCCTTATCTTATCCCACACAGAAAAATTAATGTGAAATGGATCATAGAATTAAATGCAAAAGCTAACTCTCTAAACAGTACAACCACCCTGGAAAATAGCCGTTTCTTACATAGTTAAACATACAATAGTAACACGTCATTCACTAATTCCACACATGTATTTACCAAGTGTGCCAGTTATCAGTTTATTAACTCTAGTTCCATATCTGCCTTTCCTTGCCTGCTGTGTGATAATGGGGATGAATACTAGAAATATTTCTCCTTTGCCAGATGGTATAGTGGTAAACTTTATAGTAGAGGGTTCTGGAAACAATGAAGAGAGAAAGGTTTTTTTCTTTCCAGTTCAGGTGTACTTCTTATACCGGGCTCTTCTGGTGCACACAGTTGTTTTTTTGTTTGTTGGTTTTGTTTTGTTTTGTTTTTGCATTGCCCAGTGGCCAAAGCATATGTATGGCACTTCCCATGGAGGGCTTCACTTGGCGTTCCATCTGGAGGCTTTGTAATAGAAAGCCACTGTCAGGGCACCTCACTGTGAATAGCTTCCCCCAGGACCCACAGAGCAACTTCCCCACCAGGGTCCCCCCCCTTTAGCACCTTCTCTTGAACAGCTTTCCCCGGCACCCACAGAGAGGTATTATTGGCAAAGCAACTCCACCAGAACGGCTTCTCTCACTCCTCCCATAGGATGCTTCCCTATTGGCTGTCACTGTGTGCTCCCTCTGGGTAAACAATTTCTTCCCTTGGTACACCAGACAGTGACTTCCCAGTGTGTGGGGCCAGCAAGGCACCAGCCCTTGGACAATTTCCTGGCTCCATTCCCGGTGTCTTCACAGTGAGTTCCAGAGCATAGCGCCTCTCTGTGGACACTTCTCTCCCTCTCCAGCACTCCTGAAGGCAGAGAAGCGAGTAGGTACTGTTGGTTAGGCACCTCACTGAAGTTCTCCACCACCCGTTGAGCCATGGCCATACCCTTTCAACTGAGCCCTGAACCTCAGCTCAGCAAAGGGAGTGGCCTCCTCCTTGGGTATTCTATCTCAGTGCCAGGGCCAGTGGCTGCACCATATTCTGCCAATCCTGTATTCTTTAGAATTCTCTCTACCTCTTAATAGCCTATTCCCTATTACTCCATTAATCCTCTAATAATAATAGTCTCCTATTAACAATTACCTGCTTTTTAATTATTTTATTCAATTTTTCAATTAAACTTGCTCTGTTCAAATTACTGTGTGTGGTTTCTTTCTCTTGACTGAGCCCTGAGTAATATACCAAGAGAAATGAAAATTTACATCCACAAAAAGACTTGTACCTAAATACTCAGTGTTATTCTATTCACAATAGCCAAAAGCTGGAAACAATTCAAATATTCATCAACAGGTAAGTTCTTGAACAATAAAATAAAATGAAATAAAATCTTGTCAACAATAAAAATGAGCAAACTACTGATACGTGAACTAACATAATGAATCCCAGAAACATTTTGTTGAACAAGAGAAGCTACCTACAAAAGGTTCCATTTGTATGAAGATTTGAAAGAAAATGTAATCTATAGTAAAAGAAAGCATACCAGTGGTTGCCTGAGGCTTAAAGTAAGGCATGAGAAGTGACTACAACTTGGCACAAGAGATTTTTAGGGAGAATGAAAAGCTCTGCACGTTAACTGGGGCTGATGTTTGACAGCTTTATACATTTTTCAAAATTTATCCCACTGTACACTTTAAATGAGTCCATTTTACTGTTTAAGAGGTAGATCTCTTCCTGTAGAGTGATTTTGGCTTTGGAGCACTGGGCTTTGGATTCTGACAGGTCTGGATTGAAACTCTGGCTCTACCACTCATTTATTGTCTGTATAAACTTCAACAAGAGGCTTAACCTATTGAATCCAGTATCTGTGTCTGTAAAATGATGTAAAAGATTTATGGAAGTTTTATTTAATCTTTGTGAAAATCCTTTGTGTGGGGGATATAGAATTGTGGCCAGAATTAAACAATATAATGTATGCAAAGTAAAAAAAAAAAAAAAAAAAAAAAAGGAGGTAGATCTCATAGTTGATTTTAAAAATAATGAGTTCACAAATTGATTAATTCATTAGTCCCTGTTCATTAAATTCTGGTGAAGTTGACCCCTGAACTTCCTCAACTCTCATTATACTGACAAAACTAAGTTTCTGGGTGTTCAAAGCCAAGGACTTGATACTGCATGATGATATTATACGGAAGAGGTTCCACCTTTCAAACTTTCTCTTAATGCTACCTCTTTCTCAGCATGCTACAATTACATGAAGACAAGAATGGCAATAAAGAAGGGACAGTGAATGAAGTTGTGTCACTCACACACAGGCTACTCAGAAATGCAGAAACACAGCAACTCACCACATCCCCACACTTTCGAGATGCCCATTCTGCTATAGTGATAGTGACTGAGAGACATTCAGGAAGGAGGGAGGCTAAGAGAAAACCTCATGGTTGACCAAATACAAGGTTTTAAACAAAATCACAAGTTTAGTCCTCTCCTGGTTAAAAAACATTCAATGGCATCAAGACCCTTCCTAAAATAATTATTACCTTGGATCTCTTCAACCTTGTATTCAAGGCCCTCCACAAATGTCCCGGATTTTTCTCCTTTCTGTAGCGTGGTCATTACCGCCCCATTCTACAACCAAACTGGACTATTTCTTTGTGTCAAACATGTCCTTGTCACCTGTGTTCATTTCAGCCCTCTAAAATCCCACAATCTTTCCCTCTGTCTGTTGAAATGTAACCTGTCAAAATATTTACATGTTCAACAAAGTCTACTTGCCACCTGTTCTTACAGGCTTTGGGGAGTGCATAGTTCATGGAATCCAGTCCTTCCTCTCCCTGTGCTTTTCTCTTGCTAGAACTATATGAGCGAGGCTCCTAGAGACTCCTTCATGGATTAGGAAGTCCTGACATCCACCCTGGCTGGATGCCTCCTAGGGAGAAAGAACTGGCAGGTCTGCCCTAACTCTCTCATGGAGTTGAGCAAGATGAGAGAGAATAAAACCCCTAAAGTTATAGGCATAGGTGAGCAGGGAGCCTGAGGTCCTTTTCTAGAAAAGAGAAAGACTACAGAAGTGGCCAGACCAGCAAGGTTTAGAGACTATGGTACATCGCACTTTGAAGAATGAGATGGGAAGCCTTTTTCTTATTCTCTAAGCCCCTGGAAAGGGACTGAACAGGACAAGTCTCTGTGGGTCCTGTGATGGGGGCACCCAACCAAAGAAGGGAAGTACAGAACTCAAGAAAGATCTGACTTCCCCAATCTGACATGGTCCTTGGGCATAAAGAGAGCAGAAGTAAAACTGAACACAACACCCACCGCCAACAAAAAATACACACCTATGTGGGTAGCCCTTCACAGTGACTAATAGAGGCCACCAAGATCAGCCAGAGCCAGGATGGACTACAAACACAGCAGGGACACTTTTCAGCTTCACTAGTATAAAATCAGTTACACTATAAGATCTCTATTTCCTTATTCCTTCATTCTGCCCACCCTTCTCCAAACCCAAAAAGCTTAGCCTCAAAGAATAAAGTGGAAATGATGTCTCTGAGGCAGCCCATGCCTTACCC
>ML096748.1:18846-29618 GCA_003697995.1 Taxidea taxus jeffersonii | reverse complement strand
GGGGGGGCGTCAAGAAGAGGGAGGAGGAGGAAAGGAGGATGTGCATGGCTGGGGGATGTGTAAGAAGAGGGGGCAGGGCCTTCAAGGAGAGACTGTGATAACCACGGTGATTGAATGTGCCAGCTATCCCACCTGATGTCATCCTCGTTGGCAAAGATGATGATGCCCCGGGCATTAGGAGTTTCCATGAGTCTCTTGATCACCTTGTTGAATTCTCCTGGCTTCGGTTCCCTGGGAATCTTGATGGACTGGGCAATGCAGACTCCCCCTGGGTGGGGGGATGCCAGAGTCACCTCTTGTTCAACCCAAGTACCCACCCACCGGGGCCACCATGGTGCAAGGCTGTGATGGGGGCTGAATGCTCCAAAGGGGCACCTGCCCACAGGGGCACCATCCAGGCTCCCCACCATGGACCTAGTGGCCCATCTCACAGCTTTGGCCTTGTCTGATGGCCCCTAGCTCACCCCTGTGTAGGCTCCTTGATGCCTTGGACCCCTGCTCCCAGCTCACCAGCCTCCCGGGAGATCTGCACAAAGGCCTCAACCCCGCTCTCGCCATAGTTGCCCTCTGAGGCCAGCGTGGACACGTAGTTCCATCCCAGTGCCCTCACGATGTCCACCATGGCCTGGGCCTGGTAGGAGTCCGGTGGCACAACTCGGGAGAAGAAGTCGTAGCGTGTGGAGTCGCTGAGCTCAGGGGCTGTGGAGGCGTAGCTGATCTGGGGTATCTGGAAGGGGGAAGGACACCTGGGCTACGGATGGAGGGAGGGCAGCAGGGATCCAGGACGCAGGTTGGGGCACGGCAGTCTGGGCCAGGGGCCAACATGGGAGAGCCACATGGAGAGCCCCAAGAGCATGGGGAGCGTTCTGTATTTGAGATGTGGTCTGATGGAATATGGGAGGTACAGGGGTCTAGGGAGAGGGCAGGGCACACTATACACAGTGGTGGTGACTGTGTCCAGGCAAAGGGGAAGCAGAGGCTCAAGTCCAGCCTGTAGCCAACCCAGCTGCTGGGGAAAGGCTGCATTGGCAAGGGCAATGGAACTCCTTGTCAGCCCCAGGAGACAACATGTTTTCCTAATTCACACAAAGGGACAAGTCTGTGTAGGGGAGCAGCAGACCCAGGCAGGGTCAGAGCAGGCAGGGGAGCTGGGATGCAGTTATTTGATTCAAAGCTCTTTCTGGCCTAATGGAGGGGCCTGCTTGCAACTGGGTTTATCTGTGTGCATTAGAGTGATTGACAGCTGGGGTCATGGGCTGAGCTGATCCTGGAGAATAGGGGAGGGGAAGAGCAAGTGTGAAAGGATTGTGGAGAGTGGTAGCAGAAGGCTGAGGAAGTCAGGGAGAGGGAGGCTAGCAGAGCAGAGGGGTGAGGTGGGAGCTGGTGTGAAGGGCAGAAGAGAGGGAAGGTTCTGGAAGGAGTGGGCTGAGCTGGTCTAGGGGAGACAGAGATGTCTGAAGCAAGGCAGAAAGAAAGTGGAGTGTGGAGACATGATAGGAAGAGCAAGAGGAAGAGAGAAGGAAAGAGGGAAAGATGAAGTGGGAAGAGAAAAAACAGACAAGGAGAGAAACAAGAAGAACCACAAAGGAGGGAAGGTCAGAGAAAGGCCCAGCGGGGTTGATGGACGCTGTAGCTACTCTGCGCACTCTGGACGCTGAAAGTTTGATCTTCAGAACCATGTACATGTTGAACCTCCTCCAGGAAGTTCATCTAAAATGCCTGTGATCACAGTGATGCACACACATATGGAGGTGAACTCGGAAACCCTCAGCTCTGCTCGTGGACCAGGAACCGCAAATCTGGCCCCTGGCTGCCTTTCTTGCACCGATGTCTTCATTTGTTTAATTTTTGAAATGGTAGCCAGGGTCTAAAATGTGGAAGTGGGGCACCATCCCAGTCTTGGGCTGAGCTGGCAGAAGTGGGCCCTGGACTTGCGGGGTCCTGCTTCACTCACCTACACCCCAAACCTAGCCCCTGAAGACCCCCGAGTTTGAGATCTCTGCACTCAGCCAAGAGAGGCAGACATAGGGAAAAGGACAGAAACTAGAGCTCCAGGCAGGGCAGGGCAGAGGTACAAATGCAGACAGACATGGGCAGACAGGTGAGACGGAGACTCTTCCCTGTGCCCCCCTCCACGCATTCCCCCCCATAAACTCTCCCAGTCCCAGCTAGAAGGTGTATCTGTATGACAAACTCCTGTCCAAGGGGAATCAGGGTGGGGGGAATTATATGGATGCAGATGATGGAGGGGGGCCCAGATAAAACCCCTGCCCAGCATGGTAGAAATAGGCCACGCCTGGGAGAATCAGAGAAACGCTGAAGAAACACAAGTCCCCTCCCTTAGCTAGATGGAAGGAAGCCCTCCTCTGGGCTCAGAAAGATGAAGGACAGAGATGCCCCCTTCCCCAACTGAACCCCAGTGAATGACTACTGCAGAAAACCCCCAAACTCTAATGCCAAAGGCCCCCCAATCCCTGATTCCTATTCCCCTCCCCCAATCACTGCCCCCCAGGATGCAAGGAAGGGCCTGCCCTGCATTTAAGATGGTTCCCTAAAGATGAGGGAACTACCCTCTCTCCACCTCCCCAGCAGTCAGGGGTATGTCCTAGTTGCCCCACCAGAAGGAGGGTCCTTGTCCCAGGAAAAATTTGCACCTCATTTGAGCTCTTCCCAGGGCCTGGGGCGAGACCACCACACAGTGGGATGCAGTGAGTGTGCCCCAAACAAGGACACCCAAGCTAGTGACCAAGTAGGGGCTAAATTAGCCCCTGTTCTACTGCCCTGTTCTAGTCAATCGTGTCCCCAGGGAAAGGCTGTAACCGCTCCTGGGAGGGGGCCCACCTTGACCCTCCAGAAGGTAGGTTTCCTTAATTCTCACAAACGGCTGTGTGTGCACACGGCAGCTCTGGCAGGGCCCCAGAGCAGACAAGGAAGGGTGGACCGGTTGGGTTGATGTGGCTCGGGATTACATCTGGCACAAGGGACGGGGTTTGTGAATGTGAGGATTTCTGCCAGAAGATCAGACATCAGCCACCCAGAGGGTGAGGACAGGATGAGGATGGAAAGAGAGTGCCCTCACCGCAAACAGGCGCAGCACGTTGGCGACCATGATGGAGACGGAACTGGCCGAGGCACCGACAACAGCCACGACGCGCTCGGGGGGCGCGGTGCGCAGTGGGGGAACGCCCCCCGGGCAGCGCACTGCTCCCTCGTCGCGGTCGCCGCGGCGGCGGATCAGCGCCTGCACGAAGCTCAGCGCCTGCTCCAGCGCGTACGTGTCCCGCGAGCAGGTATCGAGCAGCCGCGCGCCCAGGCGCACGCCGGGCAGGAGCTCCGGGTCGGCGTTCACGCGGTCCAGCGCGTACAGCATGGCCTCCAGCCGGTGCACGCCCTGCTCTTTCTTCAGCTGCCCGCACGCCCGGCCCGCCGCGCCCCGCGCGTGCACCGGGAACAGGCCGCCCAGCGTGAGGCCGCCCGCCAGGCGCACCGAGCCCGCCGCGCCCGCCGCGCCTGCCTGCGCGAGCACCAGCATCAGCACCAACAGCGGCGGCAGCGGCGGCACCAGGAACCACGGCTCTCGGGCGCTCTCGGGCCGGGCCATCCGCGTCCCGCTCCAGGGCCGGGAGAAAACAGAACGCGGGAACGCTTTGAGCGCCTGGCAGGAGCCCCGGGTCCTGGCGAGAGGAGAGGCGCGCAATGAACGTCAGTGGAGCCCGCTGGGGAAGAGCTGGTATAGCAATTCGACCCGCGCTCTCAGGCCTCCACCGTGCTCTCACACCGTCGGGATCTTCTCGCTCCAGGCCCCCCTGCCAGACTGCGGTCTCCACCTGGCCAGCCTGCCTCTCCCCGACAGCCCCGGGCCCCTGGTCCTCAGCGCACAACCAAATGCACTCCCTAGCCACACTCACCTGCGCCAGCCGCTGTCGCTGTTGGTCAGGACAGGGCTGTGACAGATGTGCAGGGCCCAGAGAGGATTTAGGGATTCTGGGGAGGGGATGAGAGGCCACCCTGAGGGGTGTGCGCAGAAGGGGCGCTCTCTACATCTCCTTTCCCTCCCTCTTAGGCGAGGAGGGAGCCCTACTCTCTGGGGCTGTTTCTTTCCTCCCTCTGGATGTGTGTCTGACCCCAACTCTCTCTGGCTGTTTCTGATACACACACAAACACACCCCCCCCCCCCAGTCCTCTGCTCTCCCATTTGTTTCTCTATCTCTGTCTCTACCCCCTGCCCATCTCTGTCTCTCTTCTCTTTCTGTCTCTGTCAATTTCTCCTTCTCTATTTGTCCCTCTCTTCCTCTCTTTCCTAGCCATCTGGGCCTTGGTTCCGGCTGCCCAAGGCACTCCCCAACTTTGTCCCTGCAAAACGCTAATGGAGGGAGAAGGGAGCTCAGGCTGACTGAGTCGGGTATACCTGAACAGCAGGCAGGAGAACAGGCTGGCCAGGAAGGAAGCACCAGCAAGCAACCCTTTAACCCTGCCAAGGACTCCACTTAATACACACACAACAATCCTGCAGCGAGGAGACATTGACCGTGAGCCCTGTTTTGCAGATGGGAAAATAGAGACCTCAAGGAATGAAGAGTCTCATCTGAGGCCACATAGTTGGTACGGATTAGCCTCAGGACTGGTGCTCAGGCTCATATGAAACCAGCCGCCCACTGGCTTTGATGAAGGCGGGAGGGACAGGACAAGCTCACCCTGCAGCTTCTGCCCCATCCTCTCGCATCTGGTGATGGAACCCTAAAGAACTGTCCTTTTGGTCATGGAGAAAGTCTTCCTGGGCTCTGGGGTCTGAAGCAGTGACTCCCACAGTGGGAGGCTTGGAACTTACATTTCCCCATCTCATCATTGAGGGCTACGGTGAGGGGGCTTTAGCCACAATATGCTTTTACCATCATTCCTGTCCAAGGCCCCGGATTTGGCTCTCTGATGCAAAGACAGGGAGAGAGCAAAGGGCACCCTGGAGACAGGTGGTGAGCTCCCAGCCCCAGGGATTTGCAGGCTCATCCCTCAGGGGCTTGAGCCAGCTTGGGCTCCATTAGCCAGGGTAGATTAGGATGGCTGCAGGGATTTGGGCAAAGCTGGCAGAGGGAACGAGCAGAAGCCATGTCACCCTTCTCTCTTCCCCCACCACATGCAAAGGCCCCTCCAGTTTTGCTCCCAAAGCCCTCTAGGCACCTCTCTCTGGTGGAGGGTAGGAGCCAGGAGGACAGGACCCAGCTCTGCCTTTACCCATTTTACACCTTTGGAAGAATGGAACACTTAGCCGGCCGTAGGCCCCAAGCTTGACATTACAAAGGTCCAAGTATGTTGTACTCATACAGCCCCTCACAGCCCTCCCCTGCTCAGAATGGATCAGATGAGGCCACCGCAGATATCACAAGGCACATTCCAGAATCCCACTGGCTCCTGAATGCAAGACAGACCAACAGCAACTGGGGCAGAGCCCTCACAATGGTGCAGAGGGAGGCAAGAGGGTCTGTGACCAGGCTGCTGAAGGTGGAAGGAAGGGAACTGGGTGGGCCCCAGGCTCGGAGAAGGACTGGCTCTGAGGGCAGGGAAGAGGAAAGGGTCATGGCTGGAGCACCTGGCGGGGGTGGGGCATGCCTTGAGAATGTCAGGACCAGGACCAGGGCAGAGCAGGTGCATGGAGGGCAGAAATCAAGAGTTCAGTTTGGGACACAGGAAATCGAAGACTCTCATTCAATTGGTTGGATCCATGAGTCTGGAATTAAGGGAAGAGGCCAGGGTGGGAGATAAGCCTGAGACAGCATCAGCAAGTGTGTGGTGTTTAAAGCCATGGATGGATGACCTCACCTGGGCAGAGGATGTGGGCGGAGAATGAGGACCGAGCCCCAGGCCCCCCAGCAGTAAGAGATAAAATAGAAGAGAGAAGGCTGGAAGGGGGTGGCCAAGAAGATGAGGAGGGATGGGAGAGTGGGTGGCAGAGAGGCCAAGAGACAGGGATTGGTGAAGAAAGGAAAGTTCATTATAATTAATTCAGCTTCATACAGTGGCAAAGGGGTTCTTATTCACCTTAAACAGATGACACAGCCTAACCAGAGAGGTACAGTGACTCCCTCAAGTCCACACAACACAGGAGACTAGGGGCTGCTCACATAACCCCTTGTAAAATAGCTCAACAACTTTTACTTCTAAGTCCGCAATCTCAGTTCCAGCAAGCTCAACTGACAAGACTAAATGAAACTTAAGGCTTGGGCTGCTGCTCTCGGTATGTTTTCATATTTCTAACCCCAAAGCTGGAAGGTTAAATATATCTATATTTTTAGACTAGCCTCCTGACTGAACCACCAGATTTTTATTGCAAAATTCATTGCAAAAACACCTCTATGTTCTCGGGGCACCTGAGTGGCTCAGTGGGTTGGGCCTCTGCCTTCGGCTCAAGTCATGTTCTCGAGGTCCTGGGATCGAGCCCCGCGTTGGACTCTCTGCTTGGCAGGGAGCCTGCTTCCTTCTCTCTCTCTCTCTCTGCCTACTTGTGATCTCTGTCAAATAAATAAACTTAAAAAAAAAAAACAACTCTATGTTCTCAGGGTTCACTTAACAGTTAGCTTCAAAGCTGCTGATCCCTGGATCGGGTCCACCTTCTTGTTTGTTGAAAGACAGTGGGGGACACGGTTTGTGAGAGAAATGGCATTGTCTTTGGCACAAGGGTTGTTGAAACACCAGGTTGTAGCCAAGGACATCCCCCTGAGTCCTTTCTGAATGTTCTGTCTGGACAAATGTGAGGCACGTGTGTCTTCAGAAGCCTCCCATCCTGTTGTCCTGCCAGGCCTGCCCCCACCACCTCTCTGGCATCTGACCCCCTCACAAATCCTTCTACACAAATGTTCATGGCAGCATTATTTGTAAGAGACAAAAGTTAGAAACAACCCAAATGTCCACCAGTGGACGACTGAATGAAACAATTAAGATAGGTTCATGCAACGGAATATTATTTGGTTGCAAAAGGAATGAAATACTGACACAGGCTACAATGTGGATAAACCTCAAAGATGTTACGCTAAATCAAAGAAGTTAGCCCCAAAAGGGAACATATTACATAAACGTATTTACATGAAATATCCAAGATAGGTAAATTCAGAGACACAGCAGATTTCTGGTCGCTATGTCTGGATGCAGGGAAGGATTGGGGAGTAACTACTTAAGGGACCAAGAGTTTTCTTTGGGGATGAGTCAGGTGTTTTGAAATGATGTAGAGGTGGAGGTTTTCCAACACCGTGAATGACCTGTGACTATCATCAATGGAAAACAACCCAATCCAGACGAGACTGCTGATGGTTCAGACCCTTGAAGTTCACCAGATTAAGAGCAACTTGCTGAGGGCAAAGGGAATATAAAATGGGTAGTGGAAGAATTAGTTATAAATACCAACTATGACCATGAGGTCACAGGAAACAAGGATTGTAATTATCATGACTTCATTTTTTGGTGATATGAACATGTTTATATGCTTTGTTTTCTTTCTTCTCTTATTCCCTTATCATATAACAGAAGATTTGACTTTATATCATAATATTTAAGTTTTTTATATCACTGTATTGAAGTTATGAACACCAGGGAAAAGAGTGAACATCCCTTAAGGACTTCACCTCCTCTCCTGGGGGAGAGATTAGCATATTTTTGGTTGTACTCAGGTTAGTTGTCATGTTAGGTGAAGTATGATATTGTTATTACCTTCATTTGAAGAGTAAGCATGGTTTAAGGAAACCCAAATGGGTGTTGATAAGGGGTGGATTTGTGATGTTAATTTCATATGTCCCGTGGCTGGGTGAAACATTATTCTGGATGTTTCTGTAAGGGTATTTTCTGGATGAGATTCAAACTGGTGGACTTTCATTAAAGTACATTCTCCTCAATAATGTGGGTGGCCCTGATCCCATCAACTAAAGCTTGAATAGAACAAAAGGCTGGTCTCACCCAAGCAAGAGGGAAT
Source organism: Taxidea taxus jeffersonii (assembly GCA_003697995.1). Classification (NCBI taxonomy): domain Eukaryota; kingdom Metazoa; phylum Chordata; class Mammalia; order Carnivora; family Mustelidae; genus Taxidea; species Taxidea taxus. The sequence goes on along the minus strand of ML096748.1, from coordinate 21,664 downwards.
TCTATCAGCAGATGATCTTCACACTTGGTCTTGAGTCTCCTGACCCACTCTACAGATTTTGAACCTGCCACTCTGTGTAACTGTGTGAGCCATTCTTTAAGGTAAATCTTACCGAATCTCTCTCCAAACACCACCCCCTCCCATTTCTGTTTTTTGTGAAGACCCTGACTAATACAATATGTTTTCAATTTTCTGGGACATATACCTAAGGGTAGAATTGTTGGATCATAGGAAAATTCCATGTTTAACTTTTTAAGGAATTATGAAGATGTTTTCCATCATGGCTGAGCCATTTCACATTCCTACCCACAATGCATAGATATTTCCATTTCTCCACATCTTCACCAACACTTGTTATTTTCCATATTTTTGATATTTTCCTAGTGTATGTGAAGTGATACTATGATTTTCATTTGCATTTCCCTAGCGGCTTTTCATGGGCTTTTTGTTTGTAGAGCTTCTTTAGAGAAATGGCTATTTAAATACTTTGGCCCTACTGTATTAGGGTTTTTTTTTTTTATCTTTTTTTGGTCGTAAGAGTCATGAGAGTTCTTGATATATTCTGGATACCTCACCCTTATTAGAGATATGATTTGCAAATATTTTGTTCCATTCACTAGGTTGTCTTTCACTTTCTTGATAGTGTCCTTTGATAAACAAAAGTTTTCAATCTTGATAAAGCCCAAATAATATCTATGTTTTGTTGCTCATGTTTTTAGTGTCCTGTCTAAGAATTCATTGCCACATTTGAGACAGGAAGATTTACACCTAGGTTCAATTGTAAGATTTTGATTGTTTTAGTTCTCACACGTAGGACTTTGATCCATGTGGAGTGAATTTTTGTATATGATGTGTGGGTAGGGGTCCAAGTGTATCCCTTTGCACGTGGACATCCGGTTGGATGCACAGACATCCTCTGTGGTAGGTCATATGTTGGCAGAGCCCTGAACCTGAATGAAGGGTGTGATTGAGCAATGCTGCCATCTCCCAGGCAGAGGGAAAAGCCATTGGTGACTCTGGATATAGTCAGGTGGCACAAATGAATCAAGGAATGCGTCCAGGTGTTTCTGCAGGAGCAGAGCATATGTATTCCTGAAAATTTTTGTGTCACATAAAAATGCTTACAAAAGATAACTGGAGTTATTGTAGGAAGAATGGGATTAGAACAGACCATTCAGACCATAAACAGGTTTAGAACCAGAACACTAACAAAACCACCACCCTTTTTTTTTTTTAAAAGATTTTATTTGTCAGAGAGAGAAAGGACAGCAGGGGGAGAGACAGGCAGAGGGAGAAGCAGGTTCCCACTGAGCAAGGCGGGACCCTGGGATCAGGACCTGAGAAGGCAGACGCTTAACCAACTGAGCCACCCAGGCATCCCACCACACATCCTTTTTAAAAAAGATTTTATTTATTTATTTGAGAAAGAGAACAAGCAACCGTGGAGCGGCAGAGAGAAAGAGAGAAACAGACTCCCTGCTGAGCAGGGAGCCCGATGCAAGGCTTGATCCTAGGACCCAGAGATGGTGACCTGAGCTGAAGGCAGAGGCTTAATTGACTGAGCCACCCATGTGCCCCCAAAACCACAATCCTAATAACAACTAATTGCATAGTTAAAAAGATGTTATAAGTTATTAGATACATAAGTACATATACAAGAGACAGAGAGAGAGGGCACTTCACTTAAGAATGGTGAAAGGACTTTGGAAAAGGAATATGATGGAAAGTTTGTGTCACTGAGTTAGGAAGACCACATGGAAGTGTTTCAGATTGAAAGCAGGAGGCCACTCCAAGCTATGAGAGACAGTGGTGTCAGGAAGAGTCCTGTTGTCCCCATGTGGACTGCTCTCAGCTGTGCTGGTTTGCCTGCATTCAGATCCTCTTGTCTGAAGTATAAAAAACGTTCTGGAGAAAAATCTCATACGAACCAAGAAGCCTTCCACATAACATTGCATTAATCCAAAATCCAGAAGTATTATTGCAGTACAACACACTTCTTCACAAAAAATATTTTCAGAGTAAAAAAAAAGAAAATATTTTGTCATTCATTTGATGAAGCCTAAACACAGCTAGAACAAGAAATAAGATCTTCAGCCAAACAAAGAAGCATAGAGATCAAAATCCTAGTCAAAACATCGACAAACCCGAAATACTTAAAAACCTCATAAGCAAGTCTGGTTTGTCCCAGAAAACAGATTAATGGCTTAAAATTTACTAACATAATTCACTGCATTAACAGATTAAAGGAGGCAAAAAATGATTATCTAAATGGATGCAGAAAAAGCATTTGATAACATCTAATATTCATTCACGATTTAAAAAAACTTTGTAACATAAAGAATCTTCTTTAGCCTCATGAAGTTAGCTATCAAAAGCCTATAGAAGGGGAGGAGTCAAGATGGCAGAGCAGTAGCAGGCGGAGACGACATCAAGCAGCAGGAGATCAGCTAGATAGCCTATCAAACCATTCCGAACACCTACGAATCCAACAGGAGGTCGAAGAGAAGAACAACAACAATTCTAGAAACAGAAAATCGACCACTTTCTAAAAGGTAGGACCAGCAGAGAAGTGAATCCAACACGACGGGAAGATAGACCCCGGGGGGCAGGGGCCGGCTCCCGGCAAGTGGCGGAACAACGGAGCACAAAATCAGGACTTTTAAAAGTCTGCTCCACGGAGGGACATCGCTCCAGAGGCTAAACTGGGGTGAAGACCTCACGGGGACAGCGTGGACTCAGATCCCGTGGGGTCACAGAAGGATCGGGGGTGTCTGAGTGTTGCAGAGCCCACAGGTATTACAGTGGGGAAGCCGGCTGC
>ML096748.1:0-13846 GCA_003697995.1 Taxidea taxus jeffersonii | reverse complement strand
AGAATTACAGACCAATATCCTTGATGAACACAGATGCAAAAGTTCTCACCAAAATACTAGCCAATAGGATCCAACAGTACATTAAAGGATTATTCACCACGACCAAGTGGGATTTATTCCAGGGCAGCAGGGTTGGTTCAACATCCGCAAATCAATCAATGTGATACAATACATTAACAAAAGAAAGAACAAGAACTATATGATATTCTCAATAGATGCTGAAAAAGCATTTGACAAAGTACAACATCCCTTCCTAATCAAAACTCTTCAAAGTGTAGGGATAGAAGGCACATACCTCAATATTATCAAAGCCATCTATGAAAAACCCACTGCAAGTATCATTCTCAATGGAGAAAAACTATCTGGAGCCTGCAGATGGGGTCCTGGGGAAACTGGCAGAAGTCAGCTAGAATGAGACTTTGGACCAGAATCCCCTCTCCTGCATGGATCTCTGCCAGGGAGAGACAAATCAAATTTCAAATTGTCCTTTACCTTTCCAAATCCAGGGCACTGGTTATTGATTTTGATAATCCCTTGCACCCTCCCTCCCAGGGCCATGGGGCTGTTTAATGCTGCCCGAAATATTTACGGTTTGGCCATGCTGAAACCTGGCAAGGTATTTAAAAGGATAATTCTGTAATCAGAAGTTTGGCCAAACTGAAAGCTGACATTCAGAGCCTAAGAGAAAATTTTTTAGGCCTTCCCCATGCCCCAAGCAAATAGAAGATAATGCTAGGTGGGTGATTCAGCTTCGGAGGTCATTTAGGCTACAGTGTCATTCTCTGAGGAGAGGAAAACAACTGTCTTTACCTCACACGTCCTTGCAAAGCTCTTGAGGTGGTTCAAAGTTCACCTGTTCCTTTTTAGCCATCCCCAAACCTCCCCGATTTCTCTTAAAAGGTTTGCAACTTGTGTTCTCTCCCCCTGCCTTTGGGAGGCAAAGGTTAAAGCACAAACTTTGGGAAGGTCATTCTTATCACAAGAAAAATAAATGGGGGAAAACGCATTTGAAACGGCTTTAGCCATTCGAGCAGGTGGCTTTAACTTACTCCATCTGCCAGAAAAACAACTGAGATCCAATTCTTTTCGAACTAAAACGGAAGCTATAAACTCTCTTTATTCCATCTGCATGTTTATGTGTGTCTCTGTGAGTTGTGGACGTGTAGTATTTTCTAGCTCCAGACGGTATTACTAAAGTTAGTTAAGAGTCAAACTTCTCTTCTACCTTCTTTTTTATTTCACTTCTATCAGCTTCATAAAAATTCTCAAAAATATAATAGAGACTAACCCAAGGGAATTTCAGGTTCATGTGATCTGGGAAAAAGATGTGGCATTAAAGACAGTTTAAGTTTGTTGGCTTACTCACTCAACATCCAACATAAAACTTCTATTCCACCTGAGTTCACTAACAAAGTAAGTTCACGCTATCGCTTACAAGGTATGTCAGCAAGAAAATAGCTTGGGGGTAACAGCTAACCTTGTCTAATGCTTAATGAGGTTTTTGTGGGTGCTCCAAACACAATTGTTGAAAACAAGCGATCTAAATAGATGTAAGCAGCTTGAGAGGTTTTTAGGTGAACTTTTTAGTTTCCCTGAAAATTTCGGTCATCTAAAACCTTGAAGTTTTCCTAAGTTATATTAATTGATGAAATCATTAAATATCTAGATTACTTCCAAATAAGATACTGAAACATTACTGAATGTATGTTCATTTACTTCTGGCTTCTCATTACAGAAGAACCAAAAATAAATTTGGGTCTGATGATAAACATATCTTACACTCCATTGAACCGTTTACCATGAAAAAGCGTATGTTGCTAGAAATCACGAAATGTATTAATGCATTTGCTAACACCAGAATGCTAATATAAAAGACAGTTCATAATTGTTTACTTATTTAATTTCACTAAAAACTACGGTTTGTTAAGGATAAAAATTCTAATATATGTAATTAAAACTAATACAAATGCTAAGGGAAAGGAATTTTACACATAATCCAGATCAGATAAGATTAAAACAAATTTAAGTAAATGAGTTTTATATTAAAGGGGCACCTGGGTGGCTCAGTGGGTTAAAGCCTCTGCCTTCGGCTCAGGTCATGATCCCAGGATCCTGGGATCGAGTCCCACATTGGGCTCCTTGCTTGGCAGGAAGCCTGCTTCTCCCTCTGCCTCTGCCTGCCACTCTGTCTGCCTGTGCTCGCTCTCTCTCTCTCTCTCTAACAAATAAATAAATAAAATCTTTGAAAAAAAAATCACCTATGTTAAACCTGGTACACTCATCATTGAAAGAGCTAAGGTTTGCTCAGGACTATGTAAGCTTCTGTATTTACCTACGAAATCTTTGTCACTGTGGTTAGTGGATAACTAAATATTGTTCCTATCATAATCCTAGTTATTATCTTAAAATGTTGTATGTCACAAAATAACCACATTTCCTTATCTACTGCATGGTAATGAACTCTAATCAGATCTCTAACCATGGGCATTTTTCTGTCTTTGTCATTCACAGGATTATTATTTTACTCTGATGCTTTTGCAAAAGTGTTTCATCTTCAGAGAGATTCATAGAATGGACTTTGCTGGTAATTTTAAGATCATAAAACTGAACCGGGTAAGGATCACCAGAACTAATGGTCAAACTGACCTGCTCAAACTGACTTGCTAAATCCTAGACTAGAAAGCCAATTAAATCAGGAACTCAATGCAAAGAGAATGGAGTTAAGGAAAGAAAGGGGATCTACCTTGAAAACCATGAGAAAGACTGCAAGCTCAAAAGGTTTATGGGATACTGCACCTGTATTTCTGGTTGTCTCTGAAGCCATCGGAAGCCTCCTTCAGTCCCACCACCGCCACCACATCTGTTAAATAATAAAAATGCAACCAAGTAAGTTTGAAGGTCTAGTTTGTCTTACTAATTCATGATTCAGGCAGCCTCCAATCTAACAAATATAGAGGAGCTCCAAAATGCTGCAGAAAAGGGAAGGTTTGTAAAGGCAGAGAGGGGTAGAGAAAAGGAAATTGTTAACGGAGGATGAATGCATTGTTCCAGACCAGGTGAACCTCCTAACTAGTGCTGACCAGGTAACGTCAGGTTAATTGGTTAAAGGTTAAATTCCTAGAGAGCTGAAACTAATCAGACTGGATATGAAGTCTTGGTTTGCTGACGTAGGGTTTAGCACAAGTGACTCCATCCTGGCCCTGCTGTTTTTAACACAACAAAGAAGGAAACTGAGGTATAACTTCCAACCCTTATATCAAGTATTTCCTAATTTTAAAAAATAATAAATGCTGCTACACAGCAAAGGAAACCATCAACATATGAAGAGGCAACTTACTGAATGGGAGAAAATATTTATCATGTATCTGATAAGGGATTATATCCCAAACAGATAAAGAACTCATATAACTTGGGATGCCTGGGTGGCTCAGTTGGTTAAGCTGCTGCCTTCAGCTCAGGTCATGATCCCAGGATCCCGGGATCGAGTCCCGAGTTTGGGATCCTTGCTCAGTGGGGAGCCTGCTTCTCCCTCTACCTCTGCCTGCCACTCTGCCTGCTTGTACTCTCTGACAAGTAAATAAATAAAATCTTTTAAAACAATTAAGAACTCATATAACTCAAGAGCAACCCCCGCCCCCCCGGCCACAAACAAATAAGATACTGAAACATTACTGAATTGGCATTTTCCTAATGACTAATGGTGTTCTGCAAAATTTTCTGAGTTTAATATATCTTTTTAGTGAAGTATCTGATCAAATCTTTTGCCCATTTAAAACATTAGGGTGTTTGGTGTAGTACAACAGAGTTTTTTTGAAAGATCTTTATATATTCTGGGTATAAAAAAAATTTTTTTTTAAGATTTTATTTATTTATTAGCGAGAGAGAGAGAGAGAGCGCGCACGCGCTCACAAGCTCAGGCAGACAGAGTGGCAGGCAGAGACAGAGGGAGAAGCAGGCTCCCTGCTGAGCAAGGAGCCCGATGTGGGACTCGATCCTGACCTGAGCCGGGATCATGACCTGAGCCGAAGGCAGCTGCTTAACCAACTGAGCCACCCAGGCATCCCTATATTCTGGGTATAAATCCTTTATCAGATAAATGCTTTTCAAGTGGTTTTCCCCGTCTGAGTCTTGTCTTTTCATGCTCCTAAAACTGTGGAAATTTTTCATTTTGATGAAATCCTATATGTAGCTATGCAGAGACCTGGTAAGTCTCTCTCCTTGGCAACATCATGGAAGTACAGGTTCCCACATATACTTAAGAGAAAATAAAATACAGTTAAGCCAGATCTCTAATTTTGGTTCTAAGTCTCCTTGTTGATACTGATGGGTAAGTAGGCAGTAACAATACTCCAAGAGATGCAGACAGCAAAAAGCAAACTCAACAGTCTGGAAGGTAAGCTGCCAACAGCTCAAGTGGTGATTCCATCCTTGGCCAGTGCTCTAGAGCACTGCTGTGTTAGGTCCTGGCAGAAAAGCCCTCCTTTTGGTGGATGTCTTTATTCTCCCCAAAATACTCCAAGCTGAGCTGGCATTACCTTCTGATGTATTATGTCCAAGACTCCAAACACTGATGGCCTGGTGGGCCAGAAGGTGCGGGCAGCGCTGGTGAGTGAGTGTTCATACTCTGCGGAATGAGGCAGCTTGGTGCAAGTCCTGCTCTCCTCCCTACTAGCGCAGCCCAGTGCCCTAGGTCCACATTCCAACCCAGAACAGAGGCTGACGCTGGGGCTCAGGACACAGGCTAGAAGTGTTATCCAGAGCTGGCAGATGGAAAGGAGGGCTGCAGGTCTCTCTCCACTATCCTGATTGGGACCTATGGCCACAGAACAATCTTATCAAGAATTTAAAAACGTTACTTCAAAACTTTTCTAATCTGATGACACGATGAAAGCTTATGCAGCAGATAAAATCTAGTGTTTTGAGGGATGCCTGGGTGGCTCAGTTGGTTAAGCAGCTGCCTTCGGCTCAGGTCGTGATCCCAGCGTCCTGGGATTGAGTCCCACGTGGGGCTCCTTGCTCGGCAGGGAGCCTGCCTCTCCCTCTGCCTCTGCCTGCCACTCTGTCTACCTGTGCTCGCGCTCTCTCTCTCTCTCTCTAACAAATAAATAAATAAAATCTTAAAAAAAAAATCTAGTGTTTTGAGACAAATATGCTTTCATTTCTCTTAAACTGAATATATAATTATTGTTCCCCAGGTGATCAGCTTTTTGTGTCCTACAATGTGATTTCACATCAACAAAACACAGTGAAAAGGCAACTTTGTGAAGATCTAATTACAAAAATAAATAATTTATATTTTAAAAAGAATGTTGACTTAAAAGAATATAGTTTAAGACTACTCTGTGACTGGCTACAAAGTCAGATACCATGTTTCCATTTGCCTACTGGTCTCTATTAAATATTTAATATACATATTTAAACATTAAAAAAAATGTACATCTGAAGTCAAATGGTATTTGTGTCATCCCCTTGAGAAGACAAGAACCTTAGCCTGTCATCATATCCTCTTTGCCATTCCCTTTTGTTATCATGTGTTCTTAATCCCATTATTAAATTTTCACAACATGCCCCAAGAATCATTTTGATCCCTGATATTTTACCAATGTACTTACTACATTCTCCTATAATCCATACAAGTTACACTTTCTTTTATTTTTATTTTTATTTTTTGAGAGAGATAGAATGAGAGAGAGCATGCAAGCATGAGAGGGGCAGACAGGAGAGAGAGAATCCCAAGCAGGCTCTATGCCCAGAGTAGAGACTAGCATGGGGCTCAATGTCACAACCCAGAGATCATGACCTGAGGTGAAATCAAGAGTCATATGCTCAACTGACTTCAGCCATCCAGGTGCCCCTCTTTGATTTTTTTAAAGGACTATATTTATCACTAATTCCATCAGAGATATTTTAGGGATTACAGTCTATGCAAATGCTTTCATCTTCCAAATGCCTTTACTTCACTCGCAACTGAATGCTAGATTAAAGGGTTATAGATTGACAAATTCTAAGTCGTTTTACTTTAGAAATTTGAGGATACTGCTCCACACCATCTTCTAGAATCCAGTGCTGCTGCTGAGTCTGATATTAGCCTTACCCTCTTTGCTTTGCCTACAATAGTGGGCATGCTTGATTGCCCAACATCCATTCAACCCCCTCTTCCTATTTCCCAACAGAACCTTGATTTTGTGTCCATGTCTACATCACACCGAACTCCTGAGCAGCAGAGAGGAGGGAAGGAAGAAACTTGGTTTTCTGATGACCTCAATGAACTACTCATTCTGTTGAAGCTAGAGTCCCACCCAAGAATTTCTGACTCTGCCTTTATCATTTAAGACAACTAAATTTTATTTTTATATCCTTGTAGCTCCTAGGATTTTCTGTTTATCCTTAAGAGTTCTGAAATTTCATCCAGGATATATTTTTTGTAGGTCTCTCCTGGCCCAACACCATCATTATGTTCTGTAATCTATTTGTAAATTTTCCTCCTTTTCATTTCCTGGCTGCTTCTTCTGAATCTTTCTACTAGATGGATTTTGGATCTCAGGGCACACTGCTGCATGCCTTCCAAGATTTTTTCTCAATTCCTGGATTTCTGATGGTATTTTCTAGAGCTGTAGGGGATCTATTCCTTTGAAAATTAAATATGTATGTGTTTTTGTCATTTTAAGGAATATTAAGAGAAAAAAGGAGGCCATCATGTACTCAGTGTCACTTTATTTATACTTTGTAAATCTCAGTGTTATGTTGTTTTGCCAATAACAGTTCATAACTGTTACATCTTTATTTCGTATTGCTATTATTTTTATCGCGGTAAAAGTCACATAACACAAAATTTACCATTTTAGTCATTTTTAAGTGTACAGTTCAGGAGTACTAAGTACATTCACATTGTTGTACAACCATCACCACCATCCATTTCCAGAACTTTTTCATCATGCAAACTCAAACTCTATACCCATTAAACAATAAATTCTCATTCCTCTCTTCCCCAAATGCCTGGTAACCACCATTTTCCCACTTTCTGTCTATAAATCTATTCTAACTACCTCATATAAGCGGAATCACAGAGTGTTTCTCCACTTTGAGTCTGCCTTATTTTACCTGGCATGTCTTCAAGATCTGTCCACGTTGGAGCATGCGTCCGAACGAACATGGGTTCTTTCCTTTATATGGCTGAATGATTTTCCATTGTACGCACACACCACATTATGCTTACCCACTCATCTGTCCGTTGACACTGGCTTGTTGCCATCTTTCAGCTTCTGTAAATATTGCTGCTATTAACATTGTACAAATACTAGTTTAAGTCATCACTTTCAATTCCTTTGGGAATATACCTAGAAGAGGAATTGCCGGATCACATAGTAATCTTATTTTTAATTTTTTGAGGAAAACACTATTTTCCACAGCTGCACCATTTTACAGTCTTGCCAGCAATGGATTCCAATTTCTCCATGTCCTCACCAGCACTCATCTGCTGCACTGTACTGTCCTGTTTTGTTTTGACAGCAGACATATTAAAGGCTGTGAACTGCTCTTTCAATGCTGTTTTGTCTTAAAGATTTTATTTATTTATTTGACAGACAGAGATCACAAGTAGGCAGAGAGGCAGGCGTGGGGGTGAGGGGGTGGGAAGCAGTCTCCCTGCTGAGCAGAGAGCCCGATTGCTTGATCCCAGGACCCCGGGATCATGACATGAGCCGAAGGCAGAGGCTTTAACCCACTGAGCCACCCAGGTGCCCCTCAATGCGGTTTTGATTTGCATTTCCCTAATAGGGATATGGATTACCTTTGATCAATATGAAACAACTCATTTTGTCCTATTTAATTATTTTTACTTTGAAGTGATCTTTGTCTTATTGTAACTATGAAAGGAAAAACCTGAAACAGAGTCACTCCTGTCAGGACAGTATGTTGAAAATGGAACCAGGGGGCTATTAAGGACGTGGGGCCGATGCACCTCTACTTCCACACAAAACGTGTACTTTAACTATAGCTAAATGACAAACCAAAAAATCCTGCTCCCTTCAGCTCAGACAGCAATCTGTGAATTGGACAGAAATTAGACTCTTTCAGCCAATCATAATTTTGCAAAACAATTTACCTAAGACTTCTACGAATTCCCCTTCTAGGAATCCTAGGAATTCCTCCGCCCCCAAGGCAGAGCACTATTTGGGTTTTCTCCCAAATATCTGTGTCTCTTCAAATGCAATTCCTAAGACCCCCTAAATAAATTTTTATTTGCCTTGCATTCTTTTTGCAATTTTTGTTTGACATCACACTGTGATCCCAGATTTTCTTTTTCATATTTTCCTGGCATATTTTAGTTAATCTCTTTGTTTTCTACCTTCAAGTGCCCTTTTGTTTTAGTTCTGTTTTGTAAACTGCATTGCTGGTTATTTTTAAAAAGAAATCAGGGGCGTGTGGGTGGCTCAGTGGATCATGATCTCATTTGGGTCATGATCTCAGGATGTTGGGATCAAGCCCCGCATCATTTCTGAGCATCATTTCTGCTCAGCAGGGAGCCTGCTTCCCCCCTCTCTCTCTGCCTGCCTCTCTGCCTACTTGTGATTTCTGTCAAATAAATAAATAAAATCTTAAAAAAAGGAAAGAAAGAAAGAACTCGAACTCATTCAACCCTCGGGGAGCACCCGTTCTTCGGTTTGTACAGTACCAGTCACTGACGATGCAGTTTGGAAAGAGATTATAGTCAATGCTACAAGACAAACTTTACAATTCAAAGGAGCCATTTTACTATTTATTTATTTATTTGAAGATTTTATTTATTTATTTGAGAGAGAGACAGAATGAGAAGGGGCAGGGGTAGCGGGAGAGGCAAAGAGGCTCCCCTGCGGAGCAGGAAGCCCAATGCGGGATTCGATCCTAGGACCCTGGGATCATGACCTGAGCCCCAGGCAGGCACTTAACTGACTGAGCCACTCGGGTGTCCCTCAGAAGTAATGAGGGTGGTAAAAAGGGAAATGCTGGGCTTGCGCTTTTTTTTTTTTTTAACCCAATGTGAATGTCAGTTAAAAATACATCTTTTACAGGTTACAACACTCAGACATAATTGTTTAAAAACTCAAAAACGTGTAAAATAGACTGTAACAGCCGAGAACAAAAGACCCCAATAATTAACACAGCAGCGCTCGCCGACTAGACGGGTTCCCTCCTGTCAAGGGAGAGAAACTACAAGCTTAGTCCGGCCGAAGGATCCTGAGGAGCCAAACCAGGCAGCTCAGCCTGAGGCGACAAGCTGGCACAAAACTCCGCAATATTCGCAGAAAAACCCCTGCAACGCATCTTACCACGCTCCTCAAGGGGCGGCCGCACCCTGAGGCTGACCGGAAAAGCGAGCTGGACCCTGCCTCTGAGGGTCTGCTCCTGAGTCGGGACGCGAGTATGACCAGCTCCGTTACGGGCACAGGACCTGGCGGTTTCTGCGCATTTAACCCTGAGCCGAACGAACCTTGGCTTTCCAAGAATTCTTGTTGCCGCAGTTCACTCACCCACTGAGAACAAGCAGCAGGGAATGGCTAATTTTTCACATTTTTAAATACATACTCACTTTTCCCGAAAATCGCGCTCAACAGGATTGGCCGTGAGAGAGGCGGAAAAGACGTAGCGGCAACCTTCTAGGGGCTCCCGGCAAGACGGCTTTCTCCAGCCTTGTTGGCCCATCTCGGGCACTGTATGCCGCCGTCCCGCGATGACCTCTGGGAAGTAGAGTTCGAAAGGAAAAGCGCTGCAGTTCAGCCGAGGCACCCGTTTCCATCTCTCGTGCGCAGGCGCAGTTGCGCCCGGCGGCGGCGGTGAAAAATGTCCCCAGACTAGGTATCCTGCTTGTCTTCGGTGCGGTGCGCCGGTTGGCGTCCTGGTCGCGGCGGGCCCAGGTACAGGGTGCCGGTGAGAGCGGGCCCGGGGTATGCAGCTCCTGCGGCGGGGCCAGGGCAGAGGACCGGCCGCCGCGCGAGTCCCCGCCGAGTCCCAGTCGCGGGCGTCCGAGCTGCGGCGGCCTCGGCAGGTGAAGGCGGTCCGGGAAGGGGGCGTTGCCCCGGGAGCTCTCCTTTCCCGCGGCCCCCGGTCCCCGGAAATCGGTCAGTGCCCTGAGCCGCGGATGCCAACCTCGGGCAGCGCTCCTGGAGCAGTGGCCCCGAACTGAGATTGCTGGGAGCTCTGCCCTGTTGGAGGGTTTGTGCACCCTGGGGCGGTTTTTGGCTGAGAGCGGTTGTTGGTCTCCCCCACCCCCCTCCAGTTTCAACCTTATTTTATGTGTATTAGTTTTTGCTGTGCTTGCTGTATTGAGGCCCTGTTCTCAGATAGAATCCTCGAGTGATTTGACTATTCTTTTTGTTTAATTTTGTCCTTTGCTGAGTTACTTCCTTTTTCTCCAAAATTTAAATTCATTTCTAGCCAATGATGCTCTGTCTTTTGAGCCTTGTGGGGTTTTTTGGAGCAGGGAGAAGATGGGTAATGTTTTCGTTTATGTTAAGGAGATTTGGTAACTCTTCATAAAGGAAGCACCATTTTCAAGGGGAACAGAGGACTAATTTTTGGTTTGCTCTTCTGGAAAAGGACACCAATTTCCTTCGAACGTTATGTGAAGAATTATGATAATTACCATATTATTATATTTTGTTGTCGTACATTATACTTAATTATATACTTTGTAAGGTACAATATAATTACTATAATTGTAATACATCTCAAAATATTTAAGTGCAGATGTGTGAAGTATTTATGTTATTTCTCTTTCATTGAACATCTCTGTGAGCCGGGCCTGCCTGCCCTTTACTCTGTTAATGTCCATGAGATGGTTCTAAATCTTTAGTCTGATTTACCTTTATTCAGAAGCCACGGGCTGAAAGGTAGCAGGCCCGGGACTGGAAGTATGTTTGCCACACATTCTGGGTTTGGGTGGCCATGCCCACCTCCAATGCAGGGATGCCCGGGCTCTCAGTTTCCCTCTGGCTTCCGTCTGCAGGGTGCTGGGTGTGTGGAACTAATTCAGTCATGCCTCGTGAGGGTGGGAGTACAGACAGGATGGACAGATAGACTGATCACAGTTTCTTTCTCCATTTCAGGAGCCTTCTCTAGGAGGGGCAGCAGGGAGGGAGAAATGGCCACAGGGTTGCTCCCAGCCCAAGCTCAGGTGAGTCAAGGCTCCTTTCTTCATCTGCCTTCTTGGTTCGGAGGTCGTGAACACACTGAAGCCATTGTGGTTGAGCCCATGGAGGGACCCAAGGGCCTGGTGGGGTAACTCTTGAAGGAAGCTGTTTGTCTATGGCTTGGGATCAGGTTTCTTGGGAATTCCCCGCTTAGCAAGGCTAAGTCCCTCTCCAATCCTGTTCCAAAGCGACACCCAGAGCTCTGTGAGGGATCTAGGTTTGGTTTTTTCCCTGTGAAGGATGGAAACTTGAGGGAGTCAGATAATTCTCTCTGTAACACCAGGAATTCAAAGAGAAAATATATGGTCCTTACCCTCAAGGAACAGGACCAATCAACTAGAGTAGTCCCTTGTAGGAGTCCAGATGATTTTCTAGGAAGATGCAAGAAAGAAGACCTCTCAATCAGCAAGTGTGGTCAGGGATATTTCTAGTATAACTGACTCTTGAACAACGCAGGGTTTCAGTGTTGCTGGTTGAACTGGGGAAGTCCGGGGGCCTCGACTCAGCCTGTCCTTGAAGGAGTTGCTGAAGGTTCTTGGTCTTGTCTCAAGAAAGAATTCAAGGACAGACCCACAACACAGCAGATGAGTGACACAGCAGGAAAGTTTATTAAACCAAAAATATACTCTCAAGATAGAAGAGCAAATGACCTTGAGAGAGAGAGAGAGAGAGAGGGAGCAAGCACTTTGTACCCTGGGGTTTGAGTTGCTATCTTTTATTGACAGTTGTTAACTAGGGGGTAGGATATTCATTACTTGGGGGCAGGGACGTAGGGTTTCAGCTTTCTCTTCCTAACTTGGTCAGGGGTTTTGTGTCCAGCCAGCTGCCATCTTGGGCCTGTGTGGTTTGATCCGGCTTGTGGAGGGCTGCCAGGCCAGCCTCTGACCTTCCCTATAGCTGGTCACGACTTCCTCATTGGTGACCTCCAGGTGTCTGTTAGAAGCCAACATTCTGCCTACTCTAACATAAGGGCTCAGGCTCTGACCCCACCTGTCCTGAGCAGTCAGAAATCCACATACAACTTTTTTTTAAAATTTGTATTTAAATTCTAGTTAGTTAACATACAATGTAATACCGGTTTCAGGAGTGGAATTCAGTGGTTCGTGAGTTACATGCAATACCCAGTGCTCATCACAACAGGTGCCCCCCTTAATGCCTATCCCCCATCTAGCCCCCCTCACCTCCCTCCAGCAACCCTCAGTTTGTTCTCTACAGTCAAGAGTCTCATGGTTTGCCTCCCCCTCTTTTTTTTTTCTTTATTCCCTTATATTCATCTGTTTTATTTCTTAAATTCCACATGTGAGTGAAATCATATGGTTGAAATCATATGAGTTGAAATCATATTTGTCTTTCCCTGACTGACTTATTTGCTTAGCCTAATACACTCTAGCTCCAGCCACATGGTGGCAAGTGAGGACTCCACATATAAATTTTGACTCCCCCAAAAACTTCACTACTAACCATAGTTAGTGTTGGCTGGAAGCCTTACCAAGTCTGGTCAATTAACACATATTTTGTATGGTATATGTATTCTATACTGTGTTCTTATAATAAAGCATGCTAGAGAAAGAAGATGTTATTAGGAAAATTAAAGGGAAGAAAAAACACATTTACAGTACTGTATTTATTGAAAAAAAGTCTATGTATATTTGGACCTGCCCAGTTCTGTTTGAGGGTTGGACTATATTGGGAAATTCGGGCCTCTGAGCAGGACCAGGTTAAAAGAGCTGGTGAAAGGAAAAAGAATCCCAGCTAGGAGGGACTAGTGGTCTTGGGGAACAGATTGGGGGAAGCATCTGGTCCACAGTGTTTTCTTCCCTTCTTGGCCCCTTTGTGGCACTTAACAGAAATATAATTAAGAACATAATCTCCTCCCAACCCAGAAAACCTCTCCACAGAAGCAGAAGAGAAAGAAAACACTCTTATCATTGAATAAGTGCTCGGCCCGAATGTCTTGTGCATCACAGGCCATCCCCTGAAGAGACTGCCAAGACAGAAGGCTCACTTGTATGTTGAGTGGCTACAGCCCAGTTTGGACATTCATCAGGTGACCCGTTAGGCCTGCCCATTCCCAGGAGACTGAGAAGTTGGCACATTCAGAGAGGTGGCTCCCAGGTCTCCGCAGAAGTGGTCCCGAGTTGTGAGCCTGGCGAGTGATTTCCTGAGCCTTTGAAAAGACTTAGAGTAGCCCCTGCCCATCCCGCTGCCCCCAACCTCGCCCCGCATCCATCAGGGAATTGATGGTTTCAGTTACTAGATGATCCTGCTTCCTACCTCTCCTTAGAAGGTTAGTAGTAGCCAGGCAGTGTACCACAAGCCTGTGTCATTCACCTTGCTTCCCCTCGTGTAGGCACTTTACCTTTCTGGGCACTCTTCACGTCCTGGGCGCTTTACCCTCTTACACTCCTGGGCGAGCCACCGAGAGAAACTACACCAGGTGAGCTGTTGCGCAAGGGAAACTTTTTTTTGCAGCAAATAAGGAGATCATGCCGAATAACTTCCAAAGCCGTGACTCCCCAAGCCAGGATGGATGGGTTCCTATTATTTAGGGTCAAGCTGAATATTTAAAAAGGGGATCCTTGTCACTGTATGTGGAGGCGGGTATAAGGTTGCACATGCGTCTTAAGGCAGCACGTCTGAACACATGTTGTATGTTATGTAAACAAGGTTTGTGCTCC
>RCUC01099197.1:0-16763 GCA_003697995.1 Taxidea taxus jeffersonii | reverse complement strand
GGCCCACAGGCTGGCAGAGTCTGAGGCGAGGCTCCCTGAGGTGATGACGATAGCGGACATTTGTGTCAGGTTTAGTGTGAATGCTTTCAATATGGCCGTTCTTCTAGAACTCCCCACAGCTCTCTGAGGCAGGTCCTGTATCCCCATCTTATGGATGAGGACGTAGAGGCGCAGCAAGCCGGGACAACACGCCCAGAGTCACAGAGCTGGTTAGTAGCCACACTGGGATTTGAACCCGAGCCTCCTGTGTTCTTAAACACCCAGTAAGCAGGCGAGCAGAGCCTGCATCGTCCAGATCTAGGCCTGACGCCCCTGGGTATAGGACAGAGATTTGTCACCAGATCCTGAGGTAGGTGAGGCATTGTTTTCTGAGGACCCTGCTGTGGGAGGGCTTAAGGTAGAGTCTCTTTTCAGCCCAGATGGCTCTGCCCAAGTATGTGTTGTCCCTGTCTGTTCTGGCTGATACACACCCTTGACTTTGGGGGTGGGAAGAGTAGTGAGAGGGAAGTGACAAATCGGAAACCTCTGGGGCTGGCCCCTGTGGTGGCAGTTGGCCCGTACTGTGTTTTGAGTCTCCCCTGAAAATCTAGGCCTCTCTATAAAGTTCACATTGGGTAACACTGGAAGGTCTGGCCTGGAACAGGTCAGCGGAAGCCAAGGTCTGGCTGCTGGCTTTCGAGGGATGCACTGAAGCCCCCTCGTTCATGCTCACCTGTGTCCTCCACCCCTCTTACCCACCTGCCCCTGTGAGCATGTGGGGTACCACGGGCTGACTTTGAGGTCGGCCTCATTTTGGGTGAGGATCTACATATATGGCCCCGGGCAAGGCTCTGAGCATCATCCTCCTCTCATCTGCAAGATGAGGATAAATTCCTACCACAGGGACATTGGAGAATTATCAGTGCTGCATGCCAGCTTCCTAGCATCATGCCTGTGACATGGTTAGAAGGTCAGGGGCACCGGGCTGGCTTAGTCGGTAGAGCATGTGACTCTTGATCTCAGGGTTGTAAGTTCAAGCCCCACAATGGGTGTAGAGATTACATTTAAAAAAAAAAAAAAAAAAAAGGAAGGCCAATGGAAGCTCTTTGTTTGTTGTCTCCATCTTTTTTTACTGTCCCCACAGCCCCCCCCCTTAGGGTGCAGAAAAGCAAGAGGTATGGGAGTCCTCACATTTTACGTGAGTGGTAGACACCACCTCCAGTGGGCCCCAGTAAAATGGACCCAAGTAGGAAAGCGGGATCTGCATGCAAGTGCTTAAAGATGCTGCCTCCTTAAAATAATGTTCTGTTGCAGAAATGAGGGAGCTGATGTTCAGCGGTCAGGCTGGGGTTCAGGTTGGAGGGGTACTGACCAGCTACCATATTGGGAACAGGGCCTGGATCACGAGGAGGTCGGGTTGGATCCTAGCCAAGGCGCTAGGTTGGAGGGCCTGAGTATTGAGGCAGCCCCTAGTTAGTTGCCAGATGACACGGAAACATCGAATAGCTCCTCGGGCCGTCCTGATGGATGCTGGGAACCACGAGCCCCTCATGGTTGATGCCTGTCTCTGAACCACTGCCTCCTCCCCCGGGATTTGGCTGCTCTGGGTCTTTCCCCATGTGCCAGGGAGAGGGTGGCTCGCTCTGTCCTCTGGGCTCCTCCTGTGCCACCTGCCCCCTCGGGGTCCCCGTGCCCCGCCGCCAGCCAGGATCCGGTTCTGGCCCGGTCTTGTTTACTCTTCAAGTCCATAGAAGTGGGAAGTTGAGTTGACAAGACAGTGAGGGGCGAGATGGAATAACAGGAAATCTTGTCATCTGGGGTGATGTCTCGCCCAGTCAGCCTGGGAGGGGAGAGAGGGTGAGATAATACAGACCAGTGCGTGGTTCCCCATTTTTTTCCCCATTGTGGCCTTTCTGGCTTCTGACTGAACTTCGTGCCCTGTTCCCTTTTGGGTTGGGTCCGCATGAGCGTCCTTTGCCATTACTCCCAGGTCCCCACTTCCTCCTTCCAGCTCAGGCTGCTGCTGGGGCTGGTTAGCGGCAGGACTCTGTTTGCACACAAGGCCCGGCCTGGAAGCCCCATATGTGCCACAGGCGAAGCTGGAGCCCCACGAGCCAGGACGTCCCCTCCATCTTCGTCAAGCCACCTTTTCCCCCAAGTTTGCGCCCACCTTCCTCCCTTTCTTACCCTTCGTTCATTCAGTAAGGTCTGGCCCCCGAGGCCGACCCCTTTCATGAGTTTCACTGGGGTCCTTCATGCCAGGCTTGGGAATGGGCTGGTCCGGCCGTGCTCTGAAGGAGATGCAGAGAAGCCGTTCGGTCAAGTTCTTGGGAGTGTGGGCGTCAAGGTCCGCAGCCCTGGGCGGTGCACACCTGCCCGGCTTCGTGTGCCTCAGGCCTGTTCTGGGAACTACCCAGTTCGGGATGAACTCCTTTAACCCCTGTGGTAGTCCACGGAGGGGCATCCTTGTTAACCCCTGAACTCTGGCTGGGGTCTGGGTACAAGGGACTGACCGGTGATGCTGACTTGCAGAGGTGATCGCTGACAGCGGGCTTCAGTCCCGGTCCTCACACTCCACGAGGCCCCTCTCCTCTCTGTTCGTACTGACCTCTGAGGGTCGGTTTCCTCGTGGATAAGAAGTGGAGCTACTACCACGACCTGTGGCTTTGTGTTTGGCTTACAGGAGGAAGCACGTGTTGTGTTTGCTGTGGACCGCAGCGCCTGGCCCCTGGGCTTAGAAACCTTCAGTTTGGGGGAAAATCATCCCGCTCCATCCTGGGGGGCATTTACTGCTGATTCCTTATCTTATCTATTTGCTCCAATAAGGAATGACATTCCTCTTTTCAGGGAAAATTCCCTGGGAGAGGGTGGAAAAAGGGGGAGAGGGGCTGCCAGAGTCTCACCCACCCCCCCCATGCCTTAGATAGAACACACAGCCTAGGGCTTGGAGGCAATGAGAGTTTTCACCTCTTTCGGATGCAGGGAGCCACAAACCACAGGCTCCTTAATTCTGTTGTCATTCCTCCTGCTTTGCTCTCCTTTCTAGTGCCTTACAAACTCTACTGGCAAAGTTAGCGAGGAAGGTTAGAGGGTGAGTTGACTCTCTGTGAATTTAGGTCTGCGCACCTCTAACAGGCCTTGGTGCTCGTAGTGTCTGTTTTTGGAGAAGATGGGGCTCCTGTGCCTCATGAGACCGTGGCCCCGGGGGGGAAGAAATCTCTGTCCAGGCCCTGTTCATCCCTTCCAGCAGCTGGCACGGTGTCTGACACACAGCAGGTGTTCCGGAAACGGTTGTGATTCGGTGAATGAATTCGTGGATCTCTAGTCTCTCAGTGGCTCTGGAGGAAAGCTATTGCCGAGTCCTCCCCTGAAGATGGTGTATCAAGACAGAGGGGTGGAAAATCCCTTTTTCTCTCAGTTCAGCTAAGATCATGTTTTTCAGAAGTACTCTTTCCTTGTAAATCAAGTGCTAGCAGAATAAACACCGAGAATAGAAACAGGTTGGAGCTTGTGCGGTGACTCAGCGGCAGTCTGCTCTCCCGTGGCTGGGCTAGCTCTGGCCGCCTCCCCACTTTTCTCTCTGAGTTGAATTCTCAGGCTGCCAGGCTGAGGTGGGTTCCCTGGGACCACCCGCTTCCTGACATTGCAACCTTGATGGAAACTCCCTCCCAGAATTCCTTCTCGGCTGCAAGCCATTTGGTGGTAACCCTGGTGGTGGTTCTCGTTAATTAAATTTATGGTTTTTTTCATAGGATTCATGGAGTACAGAAATTTTAAATAAATAAGGGGTTATAATGTAAAGAATCTCTCTCTCGTACCCCAGAAACCCAGTTCTCTTTCAACACTCCTCCCAAAGATAATTACTAGAACAGCAGCTTATCAGACATTCTTGCAGACCTTCTTTATGCATAGGTAAGGAACATGTATAGGGACAAGCAGCTGGAGGCACTCAGCAGTTTATAGAAGGTCCACAGACTGGGATCTCTGTATCCTCCTAACTTCAGGAAATTGCTGACGTGATTTTTTGCCCTACTTAATTTCCAGTAGAGGCTGCAACTTTTCTCCAGCTCCTTACTTGGGGAGATGGAGAGGAGGGGACAAAACCCAGTGCATTTATATGTAATTTTTAAAATGCATACATGCTTCGTGTGTTTTCAAAATCAAGGTGCTGTCTATTTCAGTTCAAAGGGCCTGTTGGAAACCAAATCACATTGCTGTTCCAGAGCAATAAGTTCAAAGAACAGATGTGACAACTGAGTTGATTCGTATTCTGTAAATAAAAATACATATTCTTATTTTTCTCTTATCTTTCCACAAGGAAGCATATCATATACACCTTTCAGCGTCTCGCATTTTTTAAGACTTAATATAAGCTAGATCTTTATGTATCATTAGAGTTCTTTTTTTTTTAAACCATTGCGTAAAACTCCATTGTACGAATGAACCATAATTTTTTTTTTTTTTAATTTGTCAGATAGAGAGAGAGAGCAGGAGCGAGCACAGGCAGAGTGGCAGGCAGAGGGAGAAGCAGGCTCACTGCTGAGCAAGGAGCCCGATGTGGGACTCGATCCCAGGACGCTGGGATCATGACCTGAGCCGAAGGCAGCCGCTTAACCAACTGAGCCACCCAGGCGTCCCTGAACCATAATTTTTAATGGGTACTTTATTGGTGCCTATTTATGTCGACTCCTATATTTTGCTGCAGCAAAAACTCCGGACATAGATGCAGTGACCTTGTCTAACACATAACATGCTCAGAAGTAGGACAGGTTTTGTAAGGGACAGAACTGCCTAGTGATTGGTCCCTTCCCTCCCCAGGACAACAGAACATTGACTTAAATGGTCTAATGGGGTCTATTCTGTTCGGCTTCGTCTATATCCCAAGACCTAGTGGACAGGGGTTTGAACTCGGGACTGAGGAAAGGACACACGTCTTGTTCTCTTACCATACCCGAGCAGAAGTAGTCCATTAATTAGGCTGAAAGTATAGAAGGCGGATTGTCGTGCAAATGCCTGTGTCTGGTTCCTCTTCAGTAAAGGGCCGAGGGTCCGCAATCTCGGCTGCTCAGTCTTCTCCATCGCCATCGCGCTGCTCCTGGTATGGCTGCTTCTAGCTTCAGTCTTAGAAACGTCAGTCTTTCTGAAGCCTCTAAGTTTGTCCTTGTCTTGGTTATGTCGAGTTGCCTCCTTAGCCTCTGTTCTTTATCGGCTGGTTCCCCCCCAGCAAGCTCTGTCTTGCTGCAACGCTCTGCAGCATCTGGCTGTAAACATGGCTGGCGGCAGCCCTGGCGGGACCGGAAGATGCTGTACCTTCCCTTTGCTGTGGGGTGCAGCCTTTCTGCCTCCCCTGACCGGTCGGGGACCATGCTTCTTGGATTCCTCAGCTGGGTAGTGTGGTGATGCTCCCGAGCACTGCCGTGAAGAGCCCCTGGGCAGTAATCACCTGTTGACTATGTCCAGCCTAATGAGTGATGCTCACATTGACGTGGGTCCCTCCTTCACGGTGCTCCGGGAGGGTTTCCCATAGCAGCTGACCTCGAAGGGCTACCCTTCCTCCGGACCTCTTTTTCCTTCCACTTTACCCAGAGCATCTTCATGAGCAGTTTCCCAGCATGGATTGCTCATGGACACCAATTCCATAGCCCATTACTTGATCTCAAAGCCATGTCCGTCCCTCAGCCTCACAGGGACCCACCAAGTGCTTGGGAAACTCTTTGGGGTAGCCCATTATTATTAGGATTCCTTTGTCCCCTCCTTAAGGAAGCTTGGCTTCCTCATCTGTGGTTTCAAGGCTTCCCAGTGGCCATGAAGACCTTTCTGGGAGGTGCCTCTCCCTCCAGCAGTCAGAAGCGGCCTCCCTGACTCTTCCTGTTTGAATTCGTGCACCTGGGGCTCCCCACTGGTGTCTCTTTTCTGCGAGAGACGCTTCTAGCCTCCAGGAACCTTGATGACTGACCAGCCCCTGGCCTGCTGACTGGTGAAGGTTCCCCCACCTTTTGTCAGAGAGGCCCACAACTGGGCGAGCTGCTGGGCTGTGTTTGTGGGGTGGCCTTCCAGGAGGCCCCGTGATACTGGGTCTCAAAATGCAGTATCTGTTACATGCACATTTTCGGTCATGGGCAAAGGAAGGTATTTTCCTAGCTCAGCACGTGTTTGCAGCTTTCCAGGGGTCTCTCTGGTATGAGAATGTGGACCGTGGAGCTCTCTCTCTGTTTCTTTTGCAATCCTGTTGCATCTGTGGTCTGCCCCTAATGATACCTCACTGTGACTTCCTGTTTCTCCTCCACTGACATGTGGGAACACATTGTTGGGGGGTGGTGTGATAGCCAGCAGGTGTTGTCAGAAGCCTGAGCATTTGCCCCTTCATGACCATGACTGGTGGGACGGGTCAGTGACATCATTTGAAGCAGTGAAGAGCGAACCCCCCTAGAGTACGCCCTGGGTCTAAGGAATGAATTATTCTTGCTTTTAGCTTTCTCACCTTGTTTGGATCCAATGAAAGAAAGAGTAGTGGGGCCAGTCCCATGATTGTCACAGGGAGAAGAGGGACTGGTGCCAAGACCTCTATTTGAAAAAGTCATTTTAGCTCTTGAGATTCTGAAGTCATCTTGCTAGTGTGTTTGTGAGCTTTGAGACCTCCTGTGCTCACTTCTGGATAGCTAGTGCCACCACCGCGTCTGGCACATGGAGGACAAGCTCAATAAATGTTTGTGGCTGGGTGAGTAGAACCTCCTTTCCCTGTCATAGTCCCCTTTGAAGGACTTCCTTAGTCCCTCAGGGATGGGCAGCAAGACCAGCCCAACCACGGCACTAAGTTGAATGAGCTGATGGATTTGGAGGAGAGACAGGGTGGGATTATGGGGAAAGATGTTGAATTTGCAGAAGGCCTGGGTTTGAATCTTGGCTCTGCCACTGGCTAATTCTGAGCCTCCATTTCTTTATCTGCATAGGAGAGGTAATAATTATCTTCCTCTCGCACATATTTTACAATCATGGGTTGAAGAATGTATGACAGATGTGTTTTAAACCATAAAGTCTACAAATATGGAGGTTTCTAAAATTATGGTCTTTCTCCTCTTTGCCTTTTTTTTTTTTTATCTCCACATTGAAGCCAGGTGCCCTGGGCTTGCCTCTACCAACCCTATCAGAATGTCCAGTGGCTGGGTCGTGATCTCAGAGTCATGAGATTGAGCCCGTGTTGGGCTCTGCACTGGGTGTGGAGCCTCCTGATGATTCACTCTCTCCCTCTCTGTCTGTCCCTCCCTCTGCTCACTCTCTCTCTCTTTCTCTAAAAAAAAAAAAGAAAAAAAAAAAAAGAATCTTATGTGGCTGCCTGGACCCCCCTGTAGGATTTCCATTGCCTGAATTCCCTAAGAACTCTTGGGTTACGAGAGCCGAGCACACTCCCTTCTTAGACCTGGCCTTGGCCCCTGTGCCATTGGCGAGCACTCCGTTGTCGTCATGCATCTGTGAACAAGACCCGGGAGCTGTACCATCCAGGACTGCTTGACAGTGTTTCTCTCTCCCCAGGAGACTGCTGAAGAGTGAACTTGGATCATTCATTACGGACTATTTCCAGGTAAGCTGCATGGGTCTGAGTATCCGTCATTCTAGTGTATGTGGATACATGTACCATTCCTTCAGCATCCAGAATTATGGACACTGAGTCCCTGATAGGGGCCCAGTGTGGCCCCTCCCCTCCTATTATGGACATGAAGGTCTTGGGCAGCAGCTCTCAGGCTTTTTAGTCTCAGGACTCCTTTATGCTCTTAAAAATGACCACTTATTTGGGTTATCTCTGTCTTCACCCTATTGGAAATGAAACCTGAAAAACTTTAAAATATTTAATTCATTTAATATTTAATTTTTATTATTTATTATTTTTATTTTGTTATTTATATATATTTATAAATAAATATATATTTACATATTATATATTTATATATTATATATTTTTATATTTTTGTTTATTTTATTATTTCTAATTTATTATTGTTATTTTATTTATTATTTAATTTAATATGTAATTCATTTAAATAATAGACCTATTACCCATTAGCCTAAACAGCATTTTTGTGAAAGACAGCTTTTTCAGAATAAGCTAACCGAAGAGCGGCGGCGTTGTTTTACGCTTGCGAATTTGTGCCGTCTGGTCTCAGAGGGGAGAGCTGGATCCTCGTATCTGTCTCCCCTTCAGTTGTTGCGATACTGCCCATCTTGTCGTCTCTGGAAAGTTGCATGGTACACTCATGGAGGGTGCAAGGAAAAGGGCAAATTGTGGCTTGGGGTAACTGAGGAAGTAGTTTTGACCATGTGGAAAAGGTCTGAGGATCTCTCCTGGGACCCCAGACCACCCTTTGAGAATTGCTGCTCTAGCGACCTTCCCTCACACCCCTGTGGATGGCATTTAAGTCACCGTAACTAGAAGTACCCTTCAGCCAAGTTATTTCTGGTCTCGAAGCCTCCTGGTCTGTTCTGTTAATTGGATCAGGGGATCTGACGTCCCTCCTGCCCAAACCTTGTTACGGGGCTACTGAATTCAAGGTTCCAGGTTCAGTTAGAGGACCGACACAAGTTGTTTTCCTGATTCTAACCACAGGCTCATGGGGGCAGCGGAGGGCATGGGGACAGACTCATTGTTTGAGTAACTGACTAGGTGACACTTCGGTGAAGTCCGAGTTCCCGCTTTTCACTTACTAGCTGAGTGGTCTTGGGCAAGATGCCTTGTTTTCCCCCTCTATAAAGTGGGAATAAAAACATTAGAGGTCATTGTATGGTTTACATGAAATAACACCTGTAAAGCACTCAGCACAGAGTGTGTGGGAAGAGAGGTGGGGGGACAGAGTGGGGAGGGAGTGGTCAAGATCATGCCCCCTAAGTCCAGATTACCTGACTTCAGTGCCTGGCATAGCCACGTACTAGCTGTGTGACCTTGAGCAAGTTGCTTTACCTCTCTGTGTTTTAGTTTTCTGTCCTATAAAAACAGGGGTAATAGGACCAAACCTTATGAGGTTGTTGTGAGGACTAACTAACTAGATTATTATCTGTCAAGTGTTCAGAACAGTGACGAGCACAGAGGAAGACAGAGTAATGTGGTCGTTAAATTTATACGCATGCATGTTTGTTATTCTAAGGTGTCATCCATCCCTTTTAATGGGAAAGTAACATAAAAACAGAAAACATCTTGGTTTCAGGTTGGTGATGTTATTCCATATCCAAGGAGAAAATACTTTTAAGACAGTTTAAAGAGGTTTTAGGTCTTAAAAACAACACAGGCATTCTCTCTTTTTTTTTTTAACCAAGATTCAGGAAGCTTCTACTTTTATGTACACTTTTTTTTTTTAAGATTTTTTATTTATTTGACAGAGAGAGAGAGAGCGCACAAGCAGGGAGAGCAGCAGGGGGAGGGAGTAGGAGAGGGAGAAGCCGACTCCCCGCTGAGCAGGGAGTCCAACATGGGATGCCATCCCAGGACCCTGGGACCATGACCTGAGCCAAAGGCAGATACTTAACCGACTGAGCTACCAGGCGCTCTTTATGTGCACTTTTAAAGAATGACAGATGTCAGTCCTTTTGAAACACACACATGCACAAGCACGCACGTCCACACACAGAGCAGAAAATGGCCACTGTAAATCTGGAAAGCGAGATTCTGCGGAAGCCTGGAATTAATTCACTTGGCTCAGATGTCTCGGCTGCTGGAAAGAAAGCCCCTGTCCAGGGAGAGACAAACATAAAGATGAAGAAAGGTAATTAGTTGCAAATGTGCATCATCTTGGTTGCCCTTGACTCAAAGGTCAGTCTTGTCCTCAGCCTCTCCTCTTGCCATCTGTGGTGATGGATTTTTAAATCCAGTTCCAGAAAAGTGGTTTTTCAATCAGTCCTGAAGGAACCTGCCAGCCTGGCCACCTTCCTCGTTGACATTTAAAATAGACAGCATTTGGTGTGGTTTCAATTGGGTTTTAAATGTCAGTTGTCTTCTGGCATGGGGGGCTTACCCCTAGGATGGGTGGGGAAGGGCATTTGGGTGGGGACTTGTTTATCTGGGAAGCTCTGAGGTTTTTGGGGGCGGTTAATGCTGCTTACAAAGTATGCCAGACACTTAACTAATAAGCACACGTCATTTTTTTTTTTCTATCGAGAGCTTAATCAGACAAACTGCTTGGCAAATAGTGAGTCTCTGGGGGTGTGGGGTAGGAACTGGTTTTCACAGTTTTGAATCTGGGTTTTTCCTTAGTTTAAGGTGCTAGACTGGAGGGAAAGCTAGCCTGGGCGCTGTCTAGCTGTCTCTTTAAAGTCTCCTGGAGGAGCAGAGCCCTTTATAAAAAAAGGTATCTGGTTCCCCAGCCCCTGGAAAGTACCTGGCATAGAGTAGATGCTCAGTAAAGTTTCTTGGGAGAGAGGGAGGGGTTGTCTACTGCAGGTGGATGATTTTAGATGGTGGGGACAGGGTCGTTAAATAACATTCGCCTTCGTGGCTGGGAGGTGTTGACCTTCCTTTTCCTTTAGTGCTGCCGATTGTGCCAGAGAGGGTCTTGGTTTGTACCGGGGTCTTTTACACTTCTGTGGGACTTGGCAATGGTGTTTCAGGAAGACAGAGCAGGCCTCAAATGTAGTACCTTCAGCTAGGGACACTCATTAGGATTTCACAACTTTTTTTTTTTTTTTTTTTGCGTTGAGTTGATGGTTGAGTTACATTCTGTTTATGGCAAATGATGTTGCTCTAGTTTCATTTTTAAATGTGTGTGTTTTAAAAAGTGGATGGGTTTAAGAAAAGTAGTCTGCAAAGAGTTAACAGTTTAAGCGGCCCTGGCTATGGCCAAAGGCTGAAGATGGTTGGAGAGCCCCCTGCCAGGCACCTCTCAAAAATGGGCTGGTCCCAAAGCCAGCGGTGCCAAGTACAACTCTCCAGGAGGGAGGATGGAGGGGGAGGGGCATCCAGGAGGGAGGGTTCTAGAGGCCAGCCTTCACATTCAACAGGCAGATGTAGTTTCAAGAAGGAAAGTCTGACTGGGCTCCCGGAAGAACATTCCTCCAGCAAGGAAGAGGGAGGAAGGTCTGGAGACTCCTAAGGAACAGAACCCAGGGTGGACAGGTAAGACCCCAACGCTGTGGATGTGGCTGCCCAGGAAGATGATGGATGGGTTCTTGGTGCACTGGGCTCCTCTCTGTGGACAATCAGATGACCCCTTCCTGGCCATCTGCATTCATCCATGGATGCCCATCGCCTGGGACCCAGACCCCCAACTCAGACATCTCCACTTGCAAAGTCTCCTCTGGGACTCTGCATCTGAAAGGAAACATTCTCATTTTGTAGCTTTAAAGAAAGAGTCATGAAAGGATATCTTCAGTGAAGAAGGATGGCAATGACCTGAGGGGGAGGCAGAGGGGAAGCAAGTGGAAACACAGTGCTTATCTTGTGTCTGCCCATGCAGAAGACGGGCCGTTTGAGTCACAGAAGCACAGGTAGATTTCCAGAAGACATGGCCCCCCCGCCAAATTGGACATTTCCAGTATTGAATTTTCCTTTTGCCCTCTGTTTTGAATTGCTCCTGGAAGGAAACTTGGGGTTTCCCAGGGAAACTCCGTATCATGGGGACAGCTCTGTGGGATAATTGGTTCCTTATAACTTTAGGAACTGATGATAGGAAATGCTCTGCATTTTTCTATGACCTAATTAGTGGTTAACCACCTTGGTGGTGCAGGGCATGGGGATGGGAGGAGCTGCAGAGAGCATTTTCTGGGCTCCTGTATCTGCTGGCCATGCTGTAAGCTTCCCCCTAAGCCCACAAAGTGAAATTCCTTTTGGTGAAACTAGAGTTTCCCTTGATACAGAAACTCCGTCTATCCTCAGTGGCTCTGAACGAGATAATACCTAGGAAAGGGGGACATTTAGTCACCCTAATGCCAAAAGGTCATGCATGGATGGCTTGGTAGCATTTGCTATAAATACCTCTCCCTGTTACCCATATCTGTGAGAGTCCCAGGAGGCCCGTTTCCTCCGTAGCTCCTCATTTTCAGGGAAGGTGCATTGAGGGCTTATGGCACCTGGCAGAGCTGAGGTGGGGGAGACTCCTGGAAGCTTCGTGGACCCTGTGGAGTTGGAGACTGCAGACACAACAGGGATATAGGTGAAGCCCACATGGATCCCACACCATGTAGCGTTAACTGAAAACCCACATGGATGGTAAAGGCTTCCAAAGAGGCCCGGAATTAGTAGATTTTGTAGGGGGCAACGATGGGACTGGTTAGAATCCACAGCCAGTTGGGTGGAGTGATGATAAAAGAGTGGGGAAAATCACTTGCATGTGATTTTTTTTCCCCAAACCCAACTGGAATAGAGAAGAAAAGTTTCAGATCCTCTTTGCAGAGCCTGGGAAGGATTCCCCAAATGGAAAAAAAGGATCAGGGGGACAGAGGCTAGCAAGGGATGGGGCGTTGAACAAGTGGGCTGTGCCCCAGTGAAAAGACAAGGAAGAGGGGAGGGGACGATGCCCTTAGGTGAGAACATCATTGCAGGTTGCCTTTTGGAGTTAGCCAGTACCTGGAAGAAAGGCGCTGTGGAGTTTGTAAGTATTGGGGTGGGGGGCAGAAGGTTTCCTTGGCTGCTGTGAGGGGAGAGAAGGGAGTGGTACCCATCTGGCGGCTGTGGGAAAGACCCTTGGATGCTTCAGGCTACTCTCAGTGGGGGGCCACCTGCCAGCCCACTGGGTTACCCTTCAGGAGCTCTGCCGTACTTACCCCCTCAGCAATTACCTGAAACCCCTGCAATTATTTGAATATTTTTAGTGTACTTGTCTCAGATTTTATGAAGATAAATGGAAAAGATGGGTCCCGTGAAACTGATAACCATAAGCCTTTATATAATTGAGATCAAGGGGAAACTCAGCAGGTACGCAGACGTGGCAGGTGTTTTGTCCCATTGGCCTTGGCGTACTGCACAGTTCAGTTGCGAAACAAGGAACATGTACGTGCGTCTTATATCATGCAAGTGTCTCGTTCTGCATGAGTTTTCAGGAAACCATTATATATGAAATTGGGTGATTTCCCATAGAGCAGGCAACAGTCAGGCTCAGGGACCCAATGGAGGAGGGACGGCAGGCAGGGGATGGATGGGGGCTGCTGGAAATGTACACGGTGTTCGGATATGGGGACACTGCAGCCGTTTTGTGACCATGAGGAGTAAAGATTGAGTTGGAAGGTCTGAGAAATATTTGTTAGGCATGGAAAGCACCAGGGAGGCTTTCTCTGAGGCTGGGGAAGAGCTAGCTCTAAGGAGGACGAGAGCAATAATAGTTCCAATGGTTAACATTTTCACATGTTCACGGTCCAGGCATTGTTTTAAGCCACTGGTTCTCAGAGTGTGGTCCCTGGACCAGCATCTTTAGCGCCACCTACGAGTGTGTTGGAAGAGCAAATTTTCAGGCCCTGCCTCAGACTCACAGAAGCAGAAAATGTGGGCCTGGGCCCGGGCCCGGCGGTTTGTGCTTGTGATGCCCAAGCAATTTCTGAGAGATGCTCTAAGCCTTTTCCCTGGGCCATGTCGCTTATTCCTCCTGATGGCTGATGAGGAAGATTTTGTTCTTACGGTTTTACAGATACTGCAACTGAAGCCTGGAGAAGGGAGGGCATCCAAGATCCCACAGCTAGGAAAAGGCAGAGCAGGTATCCAACCCAGGCCATCTGGCCACAGAAGAAAAATCTTCTGGGTTGTCCTTTAAATGTTCAAGGATGCCCCAGGGAAGAGAAATTTCAGTGTTTTTAAATTTTATTTGTTTTGTGTCCAGTGAAACAGACATGGACTGTTCCAAGTTTCTTTGTGAGACAACTTTTTTTTTTTAAAGTTTTATTTATTTATTTGATAGACAGAGATCACACAAGTAGGCAGAGAGGCAGGCAGAGAGGGGAGGGGAGAAGCAGACTCCCCGCCGAGCAGAGAGCCCGATGCGGGACTCGATCCCAGGATGCTGGGATCATGACCCGAGCCAAAGGCAGCGGCTTAACCCACTGACCCACCCAGGCGTCCCATGAGACAACTTTTTAAAAAGCCCAAATACACCCTCTTAGTGACCCCAGGAGCAGTGCTAAGTGAAGCATTGGCATTTGTACCGAGTTTTAAATCTTCTTCTCACTCCATCTGGGGATTTCTGTGTGGTCTCATCATGCCCCCTGACACACACACACACACACACACACAGAACACACACCAGGACTGGCTTATTAGGAACTCTCCGGGCTTGGGGCTGAGTCACGTTTATGAGCCTTCTCATTGCTTATCTAGGAAGGTATTGAGGTTCACAGGAAATGCAGACGTCCTTAGAGACGATGACTGTACTTTCAGAGTCGCGAGGAGAAAAAAAGAAGGTGGCCCCCCGTTTCCATCACTGGCTGGGTGCGAGTGCCAGGAACCTCTGTAGACCTTGGTATCGCTGGAAACATGCGTGGCGTGGAATTGTTGGGTGACACAAGTTCTCCGGAGGCA
Source organism: Taxidea taxus jeffersonii (assembly GCA_003697995.1). NCBI lineage: Eukaryota > Metazoa > Chordata > Mammalia > Carnivora > Mustelidae > Taxidea > Taxidea taxus. The sequence continues at coordinate 2,302 of RCUC01099197.1, read as the reverse complement.
GAGGGGCGTGCTTCTAGACGCCTCTGGGGTCGGAAGGAATGTCTCATTTGGGAATGGAATCTGCTTGGGAGCCAGGTGTGGGCCTTGCTAGACAGTGAGTGGATCACAGAGAGGGAGGCCCTGAGAAAGTACTTTTGGAGGGGCAGAATTTGGGACGCTAGAATGAGCCATCTGGATGGAGGTTTTGTGGTGGAACTGAGTGACCTCACCTGAGATGGCTAAGCCAACTGCTCCCGGCATGTGTGAGCCGGAAGAGGATCTCCTGTGTTTCCCCTGTGGACAAGGATGTAAGCAGCCTCTCCAGGTGCCAGGGCAAGAGAGCATGACTGCTGAAAGCACCAGCCCTTCTTCCAGGCACGTCTGGATCCTGATCCTTGCTGGAACCCTTACTGGCTGGGTGACTTCAGGCATGTCACTCAACCTCGCTGAGCCTAGCTTTCTGAGCGGTAAGCTAGTTGTAATCATGGTACCGACTTCAAAAGGTTGTGGTGGTTCCTAGAGGAGTTGTTATATAAGCAGAGTGCTTGGTTATAGAGGGAACAGTCAGCATATGGTGATTTGTGTCTTTGTATTTTTTATTATTATTGCTAAATAATCCAGGGGCATAGAATGGGAGAAAGACCTGGGTTTGGATTCAGACCAACCTGAGTGCCAGTTTGCTGGTTGCCTCTCCGAGCCTCGATTTCTTCATCTGTAAAACAGGCATCATTTCTGGCAAAGGTATAATAAGCTAGTGCATGCAGAGGGCTTAATATAGTGCCTGACAAGAGTGAAAATCAGTAACTCTCCTGTCCTTTCATCACCATCATCATCACTGCTAAAGCAGTAGAAGCAGAGGGTGGCCGGTGGCCTTAGCATCTACAGAATTCCTGCTATGTAGAAAGTTCTTTCCTCTGGGAAGATGGGGTCCATGTCCTTCTCCCCACCCCCAAAGCCTAACGGGTTCCCTGTTTTCCTGAGTCCCTCTGGTGGGGGCGGATAGGAGGTGTGCACTAGTGACAAGCCCACCTTCTCCTCTGCCCTCCACTGCTTCCTCCTGCCTGTCCTCCGTGATCCCCTCGGCAGGATGGGGTGAATCTGTCCTGCCCACTAAAGATTGGGTGATTTTAGTGCCTTTCCCCAGACGTCCTTGTTTTTTGCATTTTTCCTAGCTGAACCTCACTTTTTTGTGGGCAGCCTATGTTTTGATGCCTTAGAAAAAATAGACAAGTCAGCCGTTTCTCACACCTGGCCTCCTCTGCCACTTCAACAAAGTGTCGTGTATTCCGTGGCTAAGTTCATTTCCGGGGTGGGGGTGAGGAAGTAAGTGACCAGGAGCCTCGTTCCAAGTCCCAGATCATTTCCTAGGTGGCTGCTGTTTAATGTGTTTTATTAGCTTGAAGCCTTAGGCTTGGGGAGGTGGTGGGCCTGCTGCCATGGGGCGGAGAGTGGGACCAGAGAAAAGTTAGGTTCTTTCCAGCTCTGGCCCCGTACTGCCTGCAGCGAGCAGATACTCGGTACCTTCTGGAGTCGGGCTCTTTTCGAGGGCTGGGAGTGTGGTGAGGTGAGTTCCAGGGAGAACAGGTGCCTAGAAAGACAGACTGTGCACAATGGATGCCCGATTCAAGGCTGGTTCCCCCTCCCCCATTTTTTTAGGTCTCGGTAGCCTTAAGCCCCACAGACGTCAGGTGGCATATCCTTAGGTAAAGTGACCGACAGACAAGGAGGGCTTCATCATTTACAGGGCCCAGTGCAAAATAAAAATTTGGTCATGGCCAGCATGGGTAAATCAGTCTTCCTGATTTACCCACCCTGGCCATGACCAAATTTTTATTTTGGGCTTGCTGCTGTAACCCATGGTGGCCAAGTGACCCCTGAAGAGATTGTAACTTTCGCACCCTCAGGACACAGATCAAGGATGGCCAAGAACCACCTCGCATGGAGCCACCAGCACTTGAGGCACAGCTCTGTGAGCCCTGAGAGGGGAGGGCTGCCACCAGGCCTGTCCCTGAGATGCTGCAAGGCGGGCATCCATCTCTCCCTTCCCTGCACCTGTGCCTGGGTGCCCACCGGCAGGACCCTTTTCACCATCGGGAATGGGAGGATAATGGGAGGTGGGCAGGGCGAAGGAGACCCTGCAGTGGGGTCAGCCACCAGTGCGCGGGGAGCAGATATTAAAAAGCTGTCCTGCGGAGGAGGTAGGAGGCAGGACCACAAAGGAGCTGAGGCCCCAAGCTTTGGCACATCCTCCATGGCCCTATCTGGTTTCACTTACAATACACAAGTTCAAAGATAAAAATATTAAGAAATGAAATGGTAACTG
>RCUC01099196.1:0-14191 GCA_003697995.1 Taxidea taxus jeffersonii | reverse complement strand
GGTGTCAGGATGTCATCATCTCATCCAAGGTCATTGATAAGCCCTCAGTAGGTCAGCTGCTGTGGGCCACCGCGGCGGACTTATCAATAAAAACATAACAGAGAAGCAACTATGTCATGGAGACACTTAGACTATAAATACCATGAGTTTGTGAGACTATCCAAGTGTTCAGTCTGGGCAAGGCAAACTTTTGCTGATATAAATAGCTCTCTGAAGACTTTGGGGGCAATAAAGGGGACTCTTTCTACTTCTTGTCAGTCAGCCCCCATCATTCCTAGCGATGAGCTCTAGCAACAGGGGACTCTTACTTATTTCTACCCTGACAGCCAGAGGTCCGCTCTCTGGTTGGCTAAGCTGTCTCTCCTGGGTACCAATTCCTATAAAGATACACTTTAACTCAATTTGGACTTGATTCTTTTCAGCTCCTCTTGCCTGGAACAATAGTGTGATTAATCAGCCACTGGTTTGTACCCTATTGGTTTGTGAAATCTCCAGTGTTGAACAAATGGCTGGCAAAGACAAGCTCAGTCTCTGAGTATTAATTTGCCTCGAATAAAACAACAGATTATCCTGATTCAGCCTCCCCCATATCTCTCATCTCCACTCTTCACCTTCCATTCGGTCCTTTATTCATCAGCCACGGGTATTTACTAATCCCCTTCTCTGTGCCAAGTTTTATGCTAGTCCTTTGGAGACCCAAAGATTTTTTTTTCAGATTTTATTTATTTATTTATTTATTTGAGTGTGAGAGTGAACGAGAGAAAGAGAGAGAGAGAGAGAGCGCGCGCACACAAGCAGGGCAAGCAACAGAGGCAGAGGGAGAAGCAGACTCCCCTCCAAGCAGGTAGCCCGATGAGGTACTCCCTCCCAGGACCCTGGGATCATGACCTGAGGGCAGACATTTAACCAACTGAGCCATCCAGGTGCCCCCAGGAAACCCAAAGATTAATGAGACCTGACTTCTATCCTAAGAAAATCACCATCTACTGGTAATCCAGAAACCGAGATACAATCATAAAGCAATGGGATTCACACCAAGACAGAAACACGCAGAGCCTCAGAGAGCCCAGAGTAGAAGCCCTTGACCCAGCTGGGGGTGGTAGGATGTGGAGTGGGTGTGTCTGTGAACTTTTCTTGGGGGAGGGAGAGTTGATGCCTGAGCTTTAAAAATTTAAAGACTGATGGAGAACCGGCCATGCCAAGAAGAGAGGAAGGGACATAGCAAGCAGAAGGGACAGCTTAGGGAATGGCCCAGAGGTGAGGGGCAGCATGGTCTAAATCCACTCTGGGGCTGAATCCAGGGCTTTTGTCACTTCTCACCTGGACAAGAGATGATTGAGGGCTCTCCCCGCATTTCCCATGACCGCCAGAAAATCTTCTCAAGCTCAGATGTGACTTCCTGTCTCCCTTGCCTGCAGCCCTCTGCTGGTTCCCCTTCCTGATCCGCGGCCTTTCAGCTTCTCTCTTCATAAACTTCTTAGGGTGACTTTGACAGTAGTTCCCATTGCTGAAGCCTCATCTCTGCTCTTTGGTCTGGAATTTCCTGCCCTGCCTTGGTTGATGTGGCGAACTCCTATTCATACTTCACAGTGACTCAGATGTGACCTATTGCACAACGATCCCCTCCCACTTGCACTCCCCTCTGGGCACACATATTCCAGAGCTGTGCACTTCACCAACTAGCTAGTCTGCTTCTTATTGCACTGTGCGGGTGCGGACCTCCTCCCCCTACCACCTCGGGGGTTGACCTGCAGCCGACAGCCAGCTCCTGGCTCAGGCAAAAGTGCATCTCATGACCTGGAAAGTAGAAGCTGCCCTAACATTCCGTGACCCTTCAGACCCGGAAGGAGCCAGACGCAGGGGGCTACTGACCAGGGGAAGGCCTGACCCGAGCCTGCTGCTGCATCTGTCTCACTCTGCCTCAGACCTTGGCTTCCAGATTCACCCTCATGCTTCCCGACCAAGGCTCTGACTTGGCATCTCCACCAAACCTGCCTCCCCTTTGTCCATGGATCCACCTAGACTCCCACTTACACCCATGAGATTCTGTAGCTTAGAAGTGCTGTGGAATGGTGATGGACTGTGTGGCTGTTAGGACTGTGAGGTTGTTACATTTTATGTCAAATACAAGTTTATGCACGTTATGAATAAAACTGGTAAAGCTCATTTGAATGGAAAAACAAATCCCATTCGAATTATTTATTTACTTACTTACTTACTTTGAGAGAGCCACAGGGGAGCGGCTGGAGAGGGAGAGAGAATCTCAAGCAGGCTCCACACCCACCCAACCCAGCCTGGAACCAGACAGGGGCTCAGTCTCCAGAGATCATGACCCGAGGCAAAATCAAGAGTCAGAGACTTTCTTTTTTTAAGATTTTATTTATTTATTTGACAGACAGAGATCACAAGTGGGCAGAGAAGCAGAGAGAGAGGAGGGGGCCAGGAAGCAGGCTCCCTGCTGAGCAGAGAGCCCGATACAGGGCTCCATCCCAGGACCCTGGGATCAGGACCTGAGCTGAAGGCAGAGGCTTTAACCCACTGAGCCACCCAGGCGCCCCAAGAGTCAGAGGCTTAACAGATAGAACCACCCAGGCACCACAATCAAATTTTATTTTAATTACAAAACCAAGGCTCTTTCAGGGCACAACATTCAAGCAACAAGGTAAGGAGAAGCACCCATCTGCCCCAGCCTCCCACTTCCTCAATCCCAGTCTCTCCGTGTGTTACTGTAAACAGTTGGGTGTGTGTCTTTTAAGACTCTTTCTGTGGCCTGTACAAGTGTATGTGTAATTTTGCCCTCCTCCTTCCTAAAAATATACATATGTTATATACTTAAAGAACCTGATGGACATCTTTGTCAATACACATAGTTCTGTTTGATCCTTTAATAGCCTCATAAAAGGGATTCATTACAGTGGAGGTCAGCAAACCATGGCCCGCAGGCCAAAGATGGCCCAACACCTAAAAAAACTCGACTGGAACACAACCAAGCCCATTTATTTATGTCTTGTCTATGGATGCTTTTGCACTATGACAGCTGAACTGAACGGTTGCATCAGAGACTCTGTAGCCCACAAAGCCTAAAACGTTGTTATCTGGCCCTTTACAGAAAAAGCATGCCAATCCCTGCAATATATGGCTGGACCAGGCTTTCTTTAACCAGTCCCCTATTAATAGCATTTAAATTCTTTTCCTTTGCTCAGGGTTACGAATAATTCCACCAATAATACATTTTTTTGTCAGCATGATGCAGTCGATTACTACCATTGGAATCAGTGAGTGAGAACCTGACCAAGTGTGAATTCGATGTGTCCACAGAGAAGTATTACCTTTAAGTAGGGTCTTCATGGGGTGCCTGGGTGGCTCAGTCATTGAGGGTCTGCCTTTGGCTCAGGTCCTGGTCCCAGGGTCCTGGGATTGGGCCCTGCATCAGGCTCCCTGCCCAGCAGAGGGTCTGCTTCTCCCTTTCCCGCTCCCCCTGCTTGTGTTCCCTCTCTCTCTGTGTCTCTCTCTGTCAAATAAATAAATAAAATCTTAAATAAATAAATAAAAATAAATAGGGTCTTCAAGAGGTACCTGGCTGGCTGAGTCCACAGAGCATGTGACTCTTGATCTCAGGGTTATGAGTTCAAGCTCCAGGTTGGGAGAAGAGCCTACTAAATTAATAAATAAAATAAAATGGGTCTTTAAGTCAACAGAACAGTGTCTGAAGGGGGGACCCTGGGATTAGGAGCAGTTGCCCAAATCATACAAGCAAAGGGCTGTTAAGAGAGAGCTTATCTTTGTGATGAAGAACCAGAACAGCCACCAAAGAGCATCAGAGCACATTCGGGGGGGCAGGGGGTAGCACCTGGGTGACTCAGTTAAGTGTCTGCCTTCAGCTCAGGTCATGATCCCAGGGTCCTGGGACTGAGCCCTGCGTCGGGCTCCTTGCTTGGTGGGGAGCCTGCTTCTCCCTCTGCCTGCTGCTCCTCCTGCTTGCATTCTTTCTCTCTCTCTCTCACTCTCCCAAATAAATAAAATCTTTAAAAAAAAACAAAGCACGTTCTTGGGTCCAGAGTGAGGTGACAATAAAATGTACATACTAGCAATCAAGGGCCTACAAAACATAAGGGAGCCCCCCAAAAAAGAGGGAAGGAAAGAAATGAACAATTACCAACTGTATGCCACAAACACAGGCTGGATACTCAGGATGTAGGCACAGTACTCCACACATCATGGCCCCGCATCAGCCTGTCAGAACAGATGCGGACCTTCACTAATTGGTGCAGCGGACGCTGGATATCGTGCTGCTCATATTTATTTTTTACTAATATATAATGTATTATTTGTTTCAGGGGTACAGGTCTGTGATCATTAGTCTTTTTTTTTAAGATTTTATTTACTTATTTGAGAGAGAGATCACAAGTAGGCAGAGAGGCAGAGAGAGAGGGGAAGCAGGCTGAGCAGAGAGCCCAATGCGGGGCTTGATCACAGAACCCTGAGACCATGACCTGAGCCGGAGGCAGAGGCTTTAACCCACTGAGCCATCCAGGCGCCCCATGAATCATTAGTCTTATACAATTCACAACACTCACCATCGCGCTGCTCATATTTAATATTCAACTTATTCCCCTTAGTAATATACCCCCCTGACAGCTGGGAAAAGCCACTTTGAAGAAAACCACCTACCCACACAGCATCCCTCTTCCTTCAGGGAATAGGATAGCATTCCTACCCCCTCCAGTCTAACCCCTGACAGTAACTTAAATAAGCAATGATCAGAACCTGTGTGCACTCTCAGACTGTCCGTAGGAATGTGGTTATGTGCATATAGAGTTAAAGTCATATCTTGTTTGAGGTATTTTTCAAAAGAAGATATACAAGGGGCCAGTAAATGTCTGAAAAGATGCTTAACGTCATTTAGAGAAAAGTACAAATTGAAGCCGCAGTGAGGTCTAGCTTTACACCGAGTGGGATGGCTATCATAAACGATGGGCAATAACCAGGGTTGACAAGGACATGTGGACATTCACGATGGGAAGGCAAAATCACACAGCCGCTGTGGAGATAGCTGATAGGGAACCACTTCCCTAAAAACATAAACATAGGGTTACCTACCATATGACCTAGCACCACTATTCATTAAGCGTGTACTCACTCCACACAGAAGCTTGACATGAATGTTCATAGTAACATTATGCATAATAACCGAAACGTGGAAACAACACAGGTGCCCTCCTACTGACAGAAGGGTAAACAAAATGTGGTAATAGCCATACAATGGGATAGTATTCGGCCACGAAAAGGAGTGAATCACTGATGCAGGTTAGAACTTGGGTAAGCCTTGAAACCATCATGTTCTGTAAAATAACAGACACAAAAAGCCACACACATATTGTATGAGTACATTTTAAAAGTTTATTTATTATTATTTTTTTAAATAATCTCTATACCCTACATGGGGCTTAAACTCATGAGCCTGAGATCAAGCTTCACATGCTCTTCTGACTGAGCCAGCCAGGTGCTGCTGTATGATTCCATTTCTTTTTTTTTTTTTTAAGATTTTATTTATTTATTTGTCAGAGAGAGACACAGCGAGAGAGGGAACACAAGCAGGGGGAGTGGGAGAGGGAGCAGCAGGCTTCCTGCTGAGCAGGGAGCCCAATGCCCCAATGCGGGGCTCGATCCCAGGACCCTGGGATCATGACCTGAGCCAAAGGCAGCCGCTTAATAACTGAGCCACCCAGGCAGCCCCTGATTCCATTTCTTATAAAATGTCCAGAAGAGGAAAATGCAGAGCCTGAAAGTAAATTAGTGGTGGCCAGGGGCTTGGGGGAGGGGAAATGAGGAGTTCCTACTGCAGGGTGATGCAATTTTCTAGACTCTGATAATGGGGATGGTTGCACAACTCTGTGAATATACTAAAAACCTCCTTCTGAAGGGTGAAGTATAATGGTATGTGAATAAAATCCTTTTAACAGTTAACACATTGTTACACCAGTGAACCATATTGATCAGTGATTTGCCTTAACATCTCATCCCAAAGCTCTCTCACCCTTGAACAAAAAAGAACATTTGCTTCATTTGCCTAATTTTGACACATCTCACCTAAGCCCTCCTTCCAGCTAATTCTGCTAGTTCCTTTTTGAAACCAAGTGCTCTGCTCAGCCTTGCTACTGAAGGACTGCTTCAGACTGTGCTTCTCCCCTAGGCCTTGCAGGCCTCACACAGCCCTTCAGACCAAGCCCTCTGGTTTTCTTTCTGCACACCGTGCCTTGCTCAGCCAAACTGCCACCCTCATGGGGACAAAGAGTCAGCACCACTTCAGCATGGCAAAGAAGAAAGAGAAAGAGAGAAGTGAGGGAAGGAAGGTGGGAGGCAGGGAAGGAAGGTCCCAGGTCCCTGGAAGCCAAATCTTGCTCTTTTTTTTTTTTTTAATATTTTATTTATTTATTTGACAGAGATCACAAGGAAGCAGAGAGGCAGGCAGAGAGAGAGGAGGAAGCAGGCTCCCCGCTGAGCAGAGAGCCCGATGCGGGGCTTGATCCCAGGACCCTGGGATCATGACCAGAGCTGAAGGCAGAGGCTTCAACCCACCGAGCCACCCAGGCGCCCCCAAATCTTGCTCTTGATTCATTTATTTTATTGGTTTAATAGTGTCTTTTATTTTCCTTCTCTATCCTTCCCTCCTTGAATTCATTCATCTGTTCATTCTTTTTTTCATACATTATTCTTATGGACCAGGCACAGGACCAGGCTCTTAGAAAGCCACCACTTTCCTCTTTCAGATTTGTTCCTCCCTTCGGTAAATCTCCTCCTCCTTTTCGTCTATTCCCAGCTGATATTCGGGCTGACTTTGCCCAGTGGCCACGTGACCTCGGTGGCAGAAGTCCTCTGGTCTTGGAGTTCATCAGCAGCACTCAAGCAGCTTCTCCATCTGAAGCCCACTCCTGTATTTTCCTATTTCAAAGCCCATGTACATGGGAGTCCAATTCCTGGCCTAAGAGATGCCCAGTGCCCACAGTTCATTCATCGTAAAAGGAGCCAGTAGGTTCTGGACATTCTCTAAATTATCAGCTCTTCACACTTTGCCAAGTCATTAGGGAAGGGCAGTTAGCAAGCCTCAGTCTTTATTCTGGTGGAGGGTCACTTGTAGTGAGGGGAAGGAGAGATGACTTCATAAGGACACCAGATTGGATAAAAGGGATCACTGGGTCACACACTGAGAGTAAAGCCAAAGGAATAGGTCTATTGACCTATTTCCTGAACAGTCCTAGTTCATGAAAGTTCAGGTGAGTCCTACTTGCCAGTTACAGGGAGCATGGTTTGAGGCAACACAGCAGGAGTTAGGAGGTGTCCATTAACTTTTAAAGTATGGCTTACTATTTTTGGCTGTTATGTATGCCTTCCTCTTTGGAGAACAGACCTTGTCTATTTTAATTACAGAGGAATAGCAACAACAACAACAAGAAGAACAATAAATAACACTTAGATAGGCTTACTCTGGGCCAGACACTAAACTGAGTGCTTTCCATAAGTGAATAAACTTTACTAGGTGGGAGAAGCCACTCTTTATATTCGTAGACCAGGGGTCCCTGAGGTTTCCCCATGAGAATTCTGAAGAGCTGGCCCCAATACCGGGGTGGTGGCCCCAGTGATGCAGTGAGAGAGCACAGGGCTCCAGGTTCAAAAGAATCAAAAGAGAACTCAGGAACCTGGGACACCTGGGTGGCTCAGTCAGTTAAGCATCTGGGTCATGATCCCAGGGTCCTGAGACTGAGTTCCGCTTTGGCCTCTCTGCTCAGCGGGGAGTCTGCTTCTCTCTCAAATAAATCTCTCTCAGGGTCCTGGGATAGAGCCTTGCATCGCATCGGGCTCTCTGCTCAGCGGGGAGCCTGCTTCCCCGTCTCTCTCTGCCTGCCTCTCTGCCTACTTACCTATTTCTCTCTCTCTGTCAAATAAATAAATAAAATCTTAAAAAAAAAAAAAGAAAAGAAAACTCAGAAGCCTGATAGAGGATAGCCCGGGATAGTGTTCAGTAACAGAGAAACAAGGTGAATCTCAAAATTAGGAACCAGGTTGCACAGACTGGGATTGGAAAAGAAGTGAGAGTGGGAGGTGAGTTCCCAAAAGGGGACTGTGTTCAGCACCCCACAGAGGGGCTGGTGCTACAACAAATAATCCCAGTAAAGCACAATAAATTTAATCAGGTCTACATCGAGAATTCTTGGGGCTCCACATCAAGTAAGATGGGGCCAGAAGTATGTGGGGTGAGGGACAAAATGGCCCTGGAGTTCAGGGATGATGCTGGTATGGCCTTCCAAGCCTGGCTTTCCAATGGGTCTTGATAGGGCAGTGCCTGGGAGAATGGGGACAGGACTCAGGCCTCTGGATAGTGCTCAAAGATCCAGTCCACAGAGAGGGCAGGGAAGAGAGCAACACATTACAGTGGGACCCCAAACAAAAAGCCAAACCAAGGATGTAGATCATAGGCAGGGCAAGCAATGATTTCAGAAACATGTAGGCTCAGTGGGTGTCTCTGGGCCGGAGACCCCTGGGATCAGAGTATAAAGCAAAGACACGGATACGGCAACATAGGAGCTCAGGAATCAGCCCAGGGCTGGCAGAGCCCTGGCAGAGTTAGGAGAGTCTGCTCCTAACATGCTCCGTGGAATGAAGGTGGGTGGATGGTCCGCATAGCAGGTGCAGAAGGAGACCCTCCAAGGTGCCAGTCTGAAGGGGCTCGGCAGAAACGGAGTATCGGGGGCAAGACAAGAACTAGAGACGTCGGGGCACCTAGGTGGCTCAGTGGGGTGGGCCTCTGCCTTCGGCTCGGGTCATGGTCTCGGGGTCCTGGGATCAAGCCCCAAGTCGGGCTCTCTGCTTGGCGGGGAACCTGCTTCCCCCTCTCCCTCTGCCTGCCTCTCTGCCTACTTGTGCTCCCTCTCTCTGTGTAAAATAATTAAATCTTTAAAAAAAAGAAAGAAAGAACTAGAGACGTCAGGATAGGGTGAGTGCATTCAGAAAGAGACATTCCTGGAGAAACTCCCCCATGTGGCACTTGGAACAGGTCAACCGTGGTTTTATGCCCTGCTGGGAAGAGGGTACTAATGAAGGCATCACTCCAGCCTGGACAGAGGCTGGGTCTGCCTTCCTTCCTCACTCGACCCCACAAGCCCAGGCTGAGGTTACTCCTGTACTCCCCACCTTGGGGACTGGCTCAAGAAGTGGATTTAGGGAAAGCAGCAGGGGGCCAGCTGTGAGCTAGCATTGCTTGAGCTCTCCCTGCAGCCAAAAGCAGTTCTAAGCATGGCCCTTAAGTTACAGTTCATCTTTCCAGACTTTCCAGTCCTACTTCCTTAAACAAAGTTCTCCTTTTATAATTGTTTATCAACCACAACCTCTCTAAATGCCCAAATAACAAGTTTCAGACAAAATGACAAGGATCTGTTAATAAAGTAGGCATTGTGTGCACTTTACAAAAAAATAAAAGAAAAAAAAGGCTAAGCTGGGTTGGTTTTTTTTTTTCCATTCTTGGGAAGAAAAAAAACCCACATCCCTGCTTGTTGAGCACTGTGGGAGTGGGACACTTGTGTATATGTTATTCTTTGTTCAACTGATTTGTATTTTTTAAGTCATTTGGGGTTGTTACTGCAGCATAGTTCACTTGGCCTGATTTATATGAGAATATAAGAGAAGAAGACCAGGACAGGCTTCCCAGAGGAGCCAGGGGAGAACAGAGAAAAGGACACCCTAGAGAGGGGATGGGGCACAGTTCCCAAGCTGCACGAGCCACTGACCTGATCTTTGGTCTGCTGTGGCTGGGGTGCAGGACACAGAGGGGAGAGGGAGAAGGAAGAGACGGGGCTGCAGTAAAAGAGTGGGGCCAGGTCATGAAAAGTCTTGAAGGGTCCATTTGGGAGTTGCAGAAAGTAAGGAGCCAACAAGGAGTTTGGGGGAGTAAAACCCTAATGGGATTTGTATTTTAGAAAAACCTCCAGCTGCAGAATCAAGAGAGCAGAATGGGGACGGGGGGATGTCAGAGGCTTTCTAAAGCCTTTCTAGAGCTTTCTAGAGCTTTTTCCATTGACCAGTTTGGAGTCAATACTACAGTAAGTAGAAGGAAGTAAGGAAGGCCTAAACCAGAGTTTGACAAACTTTTTCTGTATCGGGCCAGATGGTAAAGATCAGCCTTCGGTTGCCACATTGTTTCTGTCATAGCTTCTCAATTCTGTCCTTGTATCACAAAAGCAGCCATAGACAATGTGTAACAAAAACCTGTGTTCCAATAAAATTTTATTTACAAAGAAGGTGGTGGAGCCACCTTGGCCCATGGGTTGTAGTCAGCCTACCCTTGATCTAAGTAACAGGACAGGGGCCACTGATTGAGGCCTAACAGGTACCAGGCACTGCCGAGTCCCACAATCTGTCAGAGAGCTGTTACCGGCCCCATTTTACAGATAAGGAAACTGAGGCTGAGAGATGTTGGGTAATCTGCCCAAGGTCTTGTGACAGTGTGTGGCAAAGCTGGGATTCAAACTCAGGTCTGACTCTAGAGCTCATGCTCTTTCGTGAGTTCATGCCACCTCCTGCAGGTGGTCAAGAAGGAAGGGAGAGAGGGATATACAAGACTGTCAGTTCTGAGAGCTCAGGGTGAGTTCACTCATTCATTTGCTCACTCACTCACTCATTCATTCATTCATTCATTCGCTCACTCGTCCATTCACTCATTTATTCATTATTTCAACAAATACTTGGCTTCTGCTGTGTGTGAAGTACTGGGAATTCGGAGATGAATGACAAATGATTTCCATTCCTGAATAGCTCAATCTAACATTTAGACCTACAACTGGGTATGGGGGATGAAGAAAAAAATGTGCTCAATAAGAACAAGGAAGTAAAACATTAAAGCTGCTCTCATCCCTGCCTCCCTCTTTCCTTTACACATCCAGAGAGAACGTCTGATCCTCTGGGATCAGAGACACCCAATCCTTTTCCCTCTAACATGAACGAAAAGACGGATTTACTGTGAAACTATTGAAGTTGAAGCTTCTGGGTCCCTTGCTTCCTGAAACAGGGCCTTCTAATGCCCTGTGTCTAATTTTGTATTTCTCTCTTCAAAGTTGCCCCTCAGAAATATGTAAGCCTCAGGCACCCAAACGCAGATCATCTCTTGAGTGAATGTTTTCCAGAGCCAGGTCTGTTAAGTGCCATTTGTAGGAATTACTTAGGGGCTAAGGATCTTGGTTTTGGCTCTTGAGGTTTCTCTCACGGGAACTAAGAATCTGGGGGCTGTCCTCAAAGTCCCAAGTGTGGCCAGTCCAAAGTCTGTTCCCATTATGTCCACTCTCCTCCGCTACCATCAGCTGCCCCTGCTCCCCCTTCCTTCCAGGTCAGCCCAGGGCCCTAAGGTTTCTCTGACTTAAGTTCTCGGGAATTCAAGGTTCCAAGAATCCCCTCAACAACCTCTCCGGGGGCCATGGGGCAGGAAAGGACACCTGCAGTCCTGATGGGGGGTGGGGGGCATGAGGCACTGCCGTAATGGAGAGCCGCTGGAGGCTGGCCAGTCTCCACTGCTGGGCTTCCTGGGGCAGGGCTTTCGCATCAAGCCCACCAGCAGCCCCAGCTCTATAGCCATCTGTCCAGAGGAGACCACACTCTGGGAAAGACTGCTTCATGTTCACCCAAGTCACAGGTGATTCAAAGCAAGAATGCTATTAGTGTGAGCACAGGAGGCCTGCTGGCAGAACAGCCGGCTCTGGTCACTTGCTGAGTCCTGTGCCTTGCCAGGCAAATCCGCAAAGCATACCAAATTATAGGCTGGGAATCGGGTGAGTGAGCAAGAACAATGCTGGGATTCCTTTAAGGGCAGGTACTGTGTCTGTTTGCCCACTGTCACATCTCCGGCGGCCAGTCCAGCCCTAGGCCCATGATGGGAGGTGCTCAATAAAGTCTCTGATTAAAGAAAGGGGATTCGCTATTCTTAGGCAATACCACGATTTCTCCTAAGATGAACAATCATTCTTTTGGACTAGTTCTCTCTCAGTGAACAGCACTAGCCAAAAGAATCAGAGCATCTCTATCCTTGGGTAGCGTGGGAGATACCTTGTAATTTCTCCAGGCAAGTCACACACAAGACTTCTGCAAGACTCTACCTCCCAAGCACCCATCTTAACGGCTGCATTCCAGGGCTCATTTCCAGAGTACATTTTATTTTTTATTTATTTTTATTTTTTATTTTTTTAAGATTTTATTTGACAGCACAAGTAGGCAGACAGGTAGAGAGAGAGGAGGAAGCAGGCTCCCCGCCGAGCAAAGAGCCAGATGCGGGGCTCGACTCAGGACCCCAGGATCATGACCTGAGCCGAAGGCAGAGGCTTTAACACACTGAGCCACCCAGGTGCCCCCAGAGTACATTTTAACTTCTTGATGGGTTTGGGGGAGACTTGGGTGATACAGAATAGACGCCGCCGGCTATAGGGGCTTGTTCCTATAAACTCGTGTTGAGGGGCGCCTGGGTGGCTCAGTGGGTTAAAGCCGCTGCCTTCTGCTCAGGTCATGATCCCAGGGTCGTGGGATCGAGCCCCGCATCGGGCTCTCTGCTCTGCAGACAGCCTGCTTCCTCCTCTCTCTCTCTGCCTCTCTGCCTACTTGTGATCTCTATCAAATAAATAAATAAAATCTAAAAAAAAAAATCTTAAACTCGTGTTGATTCTACTCAGTTCACTTCAGAGCTCTTCACATTTGAAAGAGGACTTTGGGGGCACCTGGGTGGCTCAGTGGTTAAAGCCTCTGCCTTCGGCTCAGGTCATGATTCCAGGGTCCTGGGATCCAGCCCCGTGTCGGGCTCTCTGCTCAGCCTGTCAAATAAATAAATAAAATATTAAAAAAAAAGAAAGAGGACTTCGACCACCTACCTCCATTCTGACATCAAACTTTCCAATTAAGTTCTTCTTTCAAGCTTATCTCTAGACCCTGAGGACAAAGCATCCCTTGAAGGGAACCAAAACTATCCTTTCAAGGGTGCCTGGGTGGCTCAGTGGGTTAAGCTTTTGCCTTCATCTCAGGTCATGGTCTCAGGGTCCTGGGATTGAGCCCCACATGGAGGTCTCTGCTCAGCAGGGAGCCTGCTTCTGCCTGCCTCTCTGCCTACTGGTGATCTCTTTCTCTCTGTCAAAAAAAAAAATCTTTTTTTTTTAAAAATTTTTTTTTTTTTATTTGACAGACAGAGATCACCAGTAGGCAGAGAGGCAGGCAGAGAGAGGGGGAGGCAGGCTCTCCGCTGAGCAGAGAGCCTGCTGCAGGGCTGATCCCAGGACCCTGGGATCATGACCTGAGTGGAAGGCAGAGGCTTTAACCTACTGAGCCACCCAGGCGCCCCCAAAAAAAGAATCTTAAAAACAACAAACTACCCCTTTAAGCAATAAGCACAGTCCTGAGCCAGCAAGACCCCACGTGCAATTGACCCTGAGACAAAGATGACCCCCCCACCCTGCCCACCACAAGACCTGGAAATCTTTTCAGCACTTAGGAGACAGTCTTTGAGATGCCAGTCTGTAGTCTTCCTGGGTTTAGCCTCACTGAAATAAATCCCTTTCCGGTCTCACCACCCTGAGGTTTCTCTGCCTTTGGATTTTGTCAGCAGGTGAGTGGCCCAGCCTGGTTTGGGACCCCTGGAGCCCGTTGCCCTGGCTCTCCTGCGGCCCGGCTACACTTTGGGTTTTCTCAAACAATCCTCCGTAAGCCCCATTCTTCTCAGGGTCTCTCTATGTGTGAGGTTAAGTTTGCATGGGATTTTTAGACAAGTCAAAACAGGAAATACTTTCCTGAGAATTCAGCGACTTATCGAGATAACACATGGTGGAGTAGGAAGGTTGCAGGTCTGGGGGTCAGGACAACTGAGCCCCAGATTTGGACACATTATTCATTTCACAAATGACTTTCACAAAACCCAAGCCCGCTCTCCTAGCCTACCTAGGGCCGGGCTGTACTAGAAGCATGAAAATGAAGAGACACTCCTTCCCAAGAGTACCACAGTGGGGGAAGGGAATAGTTTAATTTCAATAATGGGCAGTTGCAAAATGAATTGGGAGCACTTGGGGGGGTGATTCTTCCATTTATGGTGCCACTGGGATTCCCCATGGGTGTTCTTTCAAATGTAGATCTTGGACCCCACCTCTTAGGAATTCTGACTCAGTCAGTATGAGCA
>RCUC01099191.1:0-37472 GCA_003697995.1 Taxidea taxus jeffersonii | reverse complement strand
CTCTCCACTAAAATTAGGATTTTGAACAAATCACAAAGTTAAATTTTTTCAATGCTCTCAAACTATATATATATACACATATATGTACATATAGTATATATATGTACATATATATGTATATGCACATATACACATATATGCATATATGCGTATGTACATATACATGCGTATGTACATATGTATATGTATGCACACATACATATATACATATGTGTACATATGTATATGCATATATATGTATATATATATATGGATAGATAATATTTGTTCTTTAAAAGAGATCCAACTAAAAAGTCAAGAAGTTTGAGAGTTTATCTGATGAAAATATTTTAATATATTTTGAATTTTCTCTGGGTTATTAATCTATTTGGTGATACATATTGTTCAATAACTTGGTGAATTATAATTAATTGTTCACTATTGAATTCTAGTTTTATTACAATGCAGCTCAAGGAATGTGGCCTTTACTGTTTTCACATTAATTTGGCATACCATTGCAGTCTTATTTATTGATTATCATGGAAAAATTGTATCCTCTATATACAATTTTTTTTATAAATCATTTTATGTAACTAGGTCATTTTATATATCTATATGTTACTTTATATATCTACTAATGTCAAAAAGTTTCATGTTCTATTATTCTAAGATACATTCTTATGCATTTTAGATTATTTTTTTCTTTCAAAGACAGAACAATTTATTAAAGTCTTCCTAAATAGTTGTTTATGTTGGTTTCTTCTTGTATTCATTACATACTTTGTCTTATTTAATACCATGTTTTGTTTTTTGAGGCAAACAGCCTCATGACTCTTATATAACCACTGGGGCTATAAGCTAAGCATTTTGTGTCATGGGTTTGTTTTTTTTTAAACATGCTGTTTTAGGTATCTTGATACCGCACAACAGAATTTTGTGCTCTGAACCTTTCTCTGGGGGAATTTTTACTTTTTACCATAGAGTATAAACCCAATTGTATAAACATTAATTTTGTTGTGTGACTACCATCCTTTCCTGGTTCCCATCATTACAGTAAGTTTCATTTAATTTTTATCCTGAAGTCACGTTTACAGAGAGTTTTTGACTGCAGAAAAGATTGTTGATGTACTATTGTCATTCTCTATTTTCCTCTCCATCCATGCAATCTGGTTTTCACAGTCATAATTTTGATTCAATAACATAACATCAAGCATTTTTAAATGAACCTAAATTATGAATAAGAAAATCAGAGAAGATAAAGAGGGACCTATCAGTGGTAATCAGCCTTCCAGAGAGCACTATTCATTGTTTGCCATTGTTCTTTCTCTCTGTTTCTGTTGTCTTTTATTAGAAAGCATATTTTATCATGCAAAATAAAAAAAAGAGATTTAGTAGCCAGTCAAACCAATTTATTATTCATCTTTAATTTAATAAGATACTCTAAATTCAGGAAAGACTAATATTCTGAAAATGTGGCTTGGGCTTTTCCCCCCACTTTCATCATAGCAATTATAGCAACATAAACAACAATTAATGTTTCAACTTGCAGTAGATGAATTACTGCCTCCCCTTAAAGTCAGTTTATGACCCTCTTGAGTGAGGCTTCTTTGTTGCAAACTATTGGGAGGCACAATTTGAGACAGCGTTTTCTGTTTCAATCGGACTCCATACCCCCTTAGGTAATTCTATCCGTGCTACTCACACAAATCAACACAATTCTGTGATATGGGTTTTATATTATAGTTCCTTATGTGCTTATTACTTGGAGGCTGATGCTTCTGAAACTTTTTTTTTTCTTTCACCGCAGTGTAAACTGACAGTTTGCCCTGAGGGGTTCTTTCTTTGAGGAGCAATGACTGGAGGCTGTTATTTTATTTTTTAGCCTCAGAACTGCATTTGTAAATTGATTAAACTGAAATGCATATATGCTACAACTAGGAAGGAAAAACAGGTCCTAATGGACTTGCTAGAACAGTTTTGGGCTTTTATTTGTAGAGCTTCAGTTAATATATAAATGATAATTGTTGTATCAGTTAGGATATCTTAAAAACAAAGTCAAATAAATTATGGTCCAATCTCAAAAGTAGGCAACAGCCTTTAGAAAGGATATTAACCGAAGTATAATTTTTTAGGACTCTTCACTTTCTTCACTTAAACCTGAAACAGGGATATTAACATTTTTGTTAACTAAGGACTTCCCCTTGTATTTGAACTGGATAAATTGACCACAAATATTTATCTAAGGATTTTCTTTGCTTGGCACATGGTTTATATTCCCTACCTACATAATTAGTTATCACTCAAGCGTATTTCACAAAATGAAAGTAAGCAAATACAAATAAAGAAGAGTACATAAGTTATATCATGTTTTCTCTAGGAAATGTAGGGAACATACAAGTAAAGAGACTGGAATACAAGCAAAATTATTATGCAACTGAGAGAATAGAAAAATAGGATAAACTGGCAGATGTAAATAAAGTTTATTTAAATTAATGAAAATTGTAGGGTAAAATCTTTATCTCTGGCACAAGAGCAGATATGGAATGAACATTGTCAACCACTAATAGAGGTTTAAGTTAGCTGTGGTGAAAATATTAATGAACCGAGTTGGAGGTGTAAGAGGAAGAATCGGAAAAGAAATAGGAATCAGAAGCCCAGAGAGAAATATTATGAAGAGCTGCTATAACCTACCAAAGCCTACATTTAACAAGTTACATTAACAGGATTTAATTAGTAATACAGTAAGTATGGTGAGAAAAGTCAGCCAGTGCACAGGGACATTTGGAAGCAAGCACTTTCTAAAGTCAATAGTCAAACTGAATAAGAATCCAAAAATGTCTTTTGGTGTATCATTATCGCCACCTATTTTCAGTGAAGCTTTTGAACACACAGATAGGTTTGACAACACATTTTTTCAGAGTATTTGCTATTTTTGTCCTATGGGATTTATTTATTTTAATGAGGATCATACATATTTTCTCTATTGAACAATTTGGAATGGTATTAATTAATGGCAATATAGATGATATTAACACCTAAACAGAATGGTCAGTTCTATATAATTACTATTTTTTAAATATTCTGATTATTTTAATTTCTTTTTTTAAACTATATAATTAAAAAACGTTTAATAAACATGCCTCACACTGCAGTAGATTATAAGGTTGCAACTACTTATAGAATAGTCAGTAAATGCATACAATTCAATTTAAAGGTTTTATAGTTTTACAAAATCACAGCTTCTACATGTCAAAGGCAGCAGTTATTACGGTCCTGGGAAAAAGCACTCTGAAACCAGCAAAACCACCTTCTTTATCAAGTGATACGGTGCTAATAAACATTAGAAAACATTTTGTGCCTGGATGTCAAGTACTGAGAAATGGTACTGTGCCCTCGAATATGTTCTTAATATTAGTTGACTGATAAAGGCACCGCAGGTGGCATTTATTGCCATGAACTATAGTGCTTCAGTTTATCACTCAGACGAGATCACAATGTTCCAACAGCTACAATCTGTTAACTCTCATCCAAATAGCTAAAATGCCCTTAAAGGAAGCATTACTTGCCTCTGAAGGTTCTCTGGCAATTTTGGAGATTTCATAAACCTTGGTAGCTCAATATCAGCTATTGGACTGATATTCAATTAATTGTGAAATGGAAGAAAAAATGTTCTTTCTTTTCCACAAGAAACCAAGCCTTGTATACTATGATATTTGTAAGATTTGTATGCATATTCAGTAAAAATCAAGAACTATGCTCTATTGGATTGTCCTTTCAAACTACAAAATATAATATGCTTATTGGAATGGATAACATAATAAAGTGCATAAAAATTCAGCATCCACTCTCATCCCTCCATTCCCCTCTCTCACCCCACAAAGAAAAAATATTGACTGTATAAAGTACATCTTTCCAGGTAATTTTCTATATCCATGTAAGCATAGGAAAACATCTATAACACAAAAATATTTTACAAAAATGTCATCTTTTACCCAGATCACTCTGCATCTTGCTTCTTTAATAGAACATTATATTTATATAGAAATTTATTTTTCTTTAATGACTATATAATATCAAATATTTATAAATATGTCATTTTTAAAAATATTTTATTTATTTATTTAAGAGAGAGGGAGAGAAAGAGAGAGCATGAAAGGGGGGCAGGTCAGAGGGAAACGCAGACTCCTCACTGAGCAGGGAACCCCAGGACATGAGACTCAATCTTGGGACTCCAGGTTCTAGTTTCTCAACTAACTGAGCCACCTGGTCACCCCAAAATATGCCATCATTTTCTTAGTCATTCCTCTATTAGTGGGTATTTAAGATGCTTTTATTTTTTTATCACTTCAAGGAATTCTGCAGGAAATCTTTATATGATGAGGTTCTCTTTTCGTATTTTTATTTCAAAGTGAGAATATTGAGTTTAATGAAATGCATACTTCAATTTCAGATTCTGTCATGTTAGCTTCCCAAAAGGTTGCTGTAACTGGCATGTCCATTAGAAATGTATAGGAGTGCCCATTTTGATACTCTCACCAGCACTGGATGTTATTAATCTTTAACTTATTAGCCAATATGATCAGTGAAAATCGTTATCATTGATTAGCTCTTTCCTGATTAATAAAGAGGCTGAACATCTTTTTAAATACTTAGTGAAATTTTGAATTGAAATATTTTCTACTCTATATGTTCTTGTCATAGCCTTTGCTGTCTTTCCCATTGTAGATTCTGTGCTACATGCTTACAGCCTTCAAAAGAAAAATTATGAGTAGAGCGATTACATTTCTATTAACACTTATGTAAATATGAACAACAAAGGAAGCTATCACACAATTTTATAAATTACAGTCAAGCTTTATGTTTTATATAATGTTTGGGTATTAATGCTGCTTTGTATTGGTTTTGCTTTCCTTAGCAAATACTGCTACATTTACATGATTTGGTCAATGCTTATTCTAAGAAAACATTTCATGAATTACAATAATCATAAAAGCTTGATTCCATAATATAACTATGTTGAATATTTATGATTTATCTGAATCTTCTAATTTCCATGGCATTCACATAAAGAAAAAAAAGTAATTTCATTCTCCTCGGAAGGACCTAAGCTGCTAGTACATAATAACTAACTTTAAATCCAAACATTGAGGACTCAACCTATGTCCTAAAAAGTGCTTGAATAAAAGTAGGTTCTATATTATGTACAATGTTTTGTGCATTACCATGTACAGTTATGTTTACATTTTGTTCATGTTTATTTGACAAGATATTTATGTATATGACCATCAAGAAAGCTCTCCTGTAAGAATTTGAGGTTTTAACATGGTAAAACAGTGGTAAAACATGTAGTGAATTGAAAGATAAAAAGGGAAAGTATATTATACCATTAAAGTCAGGAAAACAAAGACCTAATTAAAAAACTCATTTGTAACAAAAAAATTATTAGTTATGCAATAGGCTAAAAATATTTTTAAAGATTTTATTTGTTTATTTGAGAGAGAGCAAAAGCAAGAGTGAGAGCGAGAGAGAGAGCACGCATGAGTGGGGGAGAGGGGCACAGGGAAAGGGAGAAGCAGACTCCCCACTGAGCAGGGAGCCAGGCATGGGCCTCAATGACCTCCACCGGAGACAGACACTTAACCAACTGAGCTACCCAGATGCCCCATGCTAAAATATTTTTTAACTAATTAAAGGAATGACCTAAACATACCCACAAAAAAATCTAAGCCAAGCATCGCATTTACAGTTGCTTTAGATATACTTTCAATAAAATCATGAATAGAATTATACTCACTATCATTTCCATGTAACTTCATAGGCTGGGTGTGTGGTCAAGGAGGATGGCATACCCTGGCCAATTTCAGTAAACCTAGGATATAAAGGTAGAAAAATAAACAAAATTGTCATTAACTACATAACACAGGTAAACTTTAAAGAATCTATAAATCATTAGAAATAAAATAGTGGATAGCAAGGTTTTTTGGGTATAAAATCAATATCCAAAAGTCAGAACCAATTTATAATCATAATTAAATATTTTAAAATATTTTAAATATATCATAAAAACCTAAAACTATAAGGTACAAACAAATCAAACAACTAAATGATGTATAAGGCTTTTATAAAGAAAATTATGAATTTATATTAAAGCAAATAAAATATTTTAAAGACTTGAAAAATACCATGTTCATGGATGATACTACTTAAAATTATGAAGATTATGGTTTGTCTCCCTCTCTGATTTCTTCCCATTCAGGCTTTTTGTTTGTTCGTTTGTTTGTTTGGTTTAATGCTCAGTTTTCCCTCCCTTCCCATATGGTCCTCTGTGCTATTCCTTATGTTCCACACATGAATGAAATCATATGACAATTATCCAAAATTAAATCATAGATTTATAAATTATCAGAATATCAGCAAGATTTTCACAGTACTAGACTACATAATTTGAAAGTATGCATGAATAAAGACAAGCTGTACAAGTGCAAAGGACATCCAAGGAAATATGGAAGAAGCACAGATGATAAGACTTACAAATGAGTGGATGTTAAAGAGACAGCAGAGAAGATTTCTCCAGAGAGAAAGAGATGCCAATATAATGAGTCTTCATGGGGAAGAAAAAGAAAAAGAGCAAGTGAAAGGGCTGCTTTCTCTTATTTCTAACTAAGTGAGGAGGTTTTAGGTCAATCATCTAGAGAGCTGAAAAAGTATTCTCTCAGATTTGGGAGCCATAGAGCTTTGTGTCTGGTTTCCATTGTGGAGGGGTGAAGAGTGTAGTTGGAATAGTATTCCTAGCTGACTCTACTCAAAGCACTCCATACTTTATAAATGGTGATATAAAGATGCACGGTGCATCACTTGAATCTTCAGAGGCAGTGGAATTCCAACACGAGCAATATGAGGTCTCTAGACCTATCAGTGAAAGAAGGAGTTTAAAGCAGCCTTCCAGATAAAAGACATTATTTGCCAAATAACTTCAGTCAGAAGTTGCCACAAGAGAATCTCTAAAAATAAAGAGAGAGAGAGAGAGAGAGAAAGACAAAGAAAGAAAAAAGAAAAGCACTCCTAAAAAGAACAACCAGAAGCTACCTATCTGCATCACTCAGAGGAAACAAAGGCCAGATTAAATACCACCCAACAAGAAAAACAGGGTCCTTTTACCTGTTAAAGTTTGATTTTCAAAAAGTTTAAACATATAACTCAAGTACAAAATGAACATGTATCAAAGAAAAAGTAATTAAAAAGAAATCATTATGATGGTTCAAAGAGCATCTGAGGAGTTGACATTTGTAGAAAGTATAATAAATGAATGCTAAAATAAGATTGCTCAGTTACTTATAAAACTTGTTGATTTCCTATAGAACAACAAATTGTAATTTCTGGAATTATTTTGTTTGGTAGAGAGAACGTATTTGCATCTCAGACAAAAATATGCAAGTTACATTATAATTTCACTAAGTCTGGGACTTTGTTTAAATTGAGTTTTAAAGGGGTGCCTAGGTGGCTCAGTCAGTTAAGCATCTGACTTCTGCTCAGGTCAGGATTTCAGGGTCCAGGAATCAAGACCTACCTCCAGTTCTGTGCTCAGCGGGGAGTCTGCTTTTCCCGTCTCCTGCTGTCCCTCCTCCTAGTTAGGCTCTCTGTCTCCCTCATGCTCTCTCAAATAAATAAATACAATCTTTTTTTAAAAAGTGAGTTAAGGGGCACCTGGGTGGCTCAGTGGGTTAAAGCCTCTGCCTTCGGCTCAGGTCACGATCTCAGGGGCCTGGGATTGAGCCCTGTATCAGGCTCTCTGCTCAGCATGGAGCCTGCTTCCCCCCCCCCCTCTGCCTGTCTCTCTGCCTACTTGTGATCTCTCTCTCTGTGAATAATATAAAATCTTAAAAAAAAATTAAAAAGTGAGTTAAAATATAATCTCTCTCTCTGTAAATAAATAAAATCTTAAAAAAAAATTAAAAAGTGAGTTAAACAAAGTAAATATTTCTCTGGATAATCCTCAGGTCTATTACTCAATGTCTCTATATGATCTTAAAATGACATATGGCCCAACTTTTAGCCTTATTTCCAAGTTTGGAATAATTTGTCATAATATATGTTTATCCTGAACTCCCTTCACCTTGCCAATCTCCAAGAATAAAAATCCACTTGTAATGACATCTCCTAACCATGCCCATGCTTCACAGCACATTACCAAGTCTGAAGCTCACCCCAGATGGAGGGAAGGCTATTTAATTCAAATAACATCTAAGGCTTTTATGATCATACTATATTATACATTTTGGTTATTAAAGGGAGACTGGTGGCACTGTAAGTATATTTGAAATTTTCTAAGAGAGTAGAACTTAAATGTTCTCACCAAAAAGATAAAAAAGGTAAATATGTGAAGTGATGTATGTTAATTAACTCAATAGAGGGGGACTCCTTTCACAAAGTTCATGTATATCAAATCATCTTACTGTATATTTTAAAATCATACAATTTTATTTGTCAATTATACCTGGATAAAAATGGAAAAAATAAAAGAAACTGGTTTTAAGACTAAGTTCACAGAATGCAATGGAATAAGTCAGATTTCTTTTTCAATAAGACAGACTGAAGAGACAATGGAAGAAAGAGTAGAATTGCTTCATAAATTTACCTAAATGATTTCAAACTTATTTCATAAAAAATAGTTATATTTGTAAGAGTGAAACTTGGAAATAATTGCCATCTAGAAGAGAATAAACAATAAATTGTAGCATAATCTATAATGAAATACACTATAAAATTAAAAGGAATTAACTCTAAATGCAATTCAGGAAGCCACATTGGATCCTAGAACAATAAAAAAGCATCAATAGGAAAAAATGGCAAAATCCAAATAAAGCATTAAATTTAGCTAATAGTAATGGACCTGTGTTGGTTTGTTGGTTTTAGCAAATTTGTGATAGTAATGTGTACATACACACACACACACATCTATTGCTTCTATTTCTCTGGAGAACCCTGCCTAATATAGGATCTGTCTATACTATCTTTGAAACTTTTCTGTAATATTAAAATTATTCCAAAATAAAAAACTATTAAAAACATTAATTAACTAAAGCTACACACATAAACAAAGATAAATCACAAAATATATATTTGAGGAAAGTTATAAACATATTGCTCTCACTTTTCTAATTGCCTGTGACCTACTCAATGCATACAGATATTAAATTTGCTGATATTTAGACTTAAGAAATGCAATGTCACATACACACTTACATCAATAAAATGTATTTTTTCCTTAAATACTCATTGGTACACCCTTGTTCATAAAGTTAGAGGAGGTTAAAATGGTAAAAAAAAAAAATACTGACATTTTAAGAACATTAATCATTATGTAACATTTTTGTATTTTTCAAAGTTAACCTACATAATTTTATTTAACTCTTAACAGTAGTCATTTCAAGTAAGCAGAGAATTATGCTAATTAAGGATATTCAGGAATGTTAAATGACATCACTAGATAGAGTATAGTAGTAGTTAAACCTGAATTCAATTGTTTCAACATTTTATGCATATTGGATGACTATGGAGTCTATTGAAAACTTAATGAATTAACAACAAAATATCTTGAGGGTCCTCAGGTGAATCTCTGCTATCAGAAAGTATCCTATGTGCTAACCAGCTTGCTCAAAATCTATGTCCTGTAGATCTCATATTACCATATACTGGAATATGTCAATTTATTTCTTACTATATACACTTTCCTTCTGCTTCTGCTAAATAAACTAAATAATATATAAATAGGTAGATAGATAAATAAATAAATATATAAGCTTCATTAATGGTTGCACCTTGTGATGTTCCACAATCCTGACAGATCTACCAAATATGCACAGTAGAGATGAAGCACTTCTATTTCTTCAAACAACAGCAACACTTTCTTCAAAACCGCCAACGGCTATTTCAGATACGTTGTTCCTAAAACTTAACAAAAACATATTTCTAGGTCATAGTCCGCTGAATGTACATTAATCCTATTTGAGTAAGTCAGGGAGTGTTAATGAATCTATCAGTTATTTGGGTCTTAATACTTTCTCCTATGGGTGGAAAATGGAAAAGGCTTCCTGCTAGCTGTCTTACTCTAAGTAGACAGTAGAACCCCACATGGAATTTTAAATCCAAGTTGCTATCCATAAGAAATCATTTTACTCCTACATCTTTTCTTGCTATCCAAAATGATATCTATTGTTATGATCTCACTTTTCTCTCAATTCTCTAGGATGCCCTTTCTTTTCCCACTTATACAAACTCACAAACTTCCAATTTGCAAAACATACAAAATTTCAATTCCTTTTTACTATTTTGTTCCAGTCTCTTTAAAATTCCCACAACTATAATAACACCTTTTATTTAATTTATGGATCTTTACCCTGTAATACTTGAAGCTACTTTTGCCAGTCTTAACTTTATTGTGTCTGTTGGTACAACAAATTACAAACGTTTGTTTTAGTTACTAGATAAACACAAGTAAAGAAAATAAGTAAAAAAACCCAACAACATGTATTTAGGTAATAAGCAATCAAGCCTATGTAAAATCTAACCTTCTTTTCTGAAAATATATCTATGAAAAACCAATGTTACTATCATCTTCCAAAAGAGCCTTTTTTTTTTTGTTTTTACTTCCACTTTTATTTCAACATCTGCCACACTGTGATAATTTTAGTAAGTATTACACCTGTGGAACTAGTTGCATTAATAATCTGCATAAATTCTGGTTTCTATCTATTCACCCAGGCTGTCTAATAAGAACAGGAGGACATTTTGCTAGTCTGTACTTCATGTCCTACTTCTAGACATGAACTATTAAGAAGAAAATATAATATAGTCTTCCTCCCCTTCGTAGTATATGCAGGTAAGTCTCCCCGAAGAGACCATCCTTGAGGTAAAATTCAAAGTCCTTTGTTTGGCCTTGGAGTTTTTCTCGACTGTTCCCTCAACATGGCTAATAGATTCTTTTTAGAAAACTTCACATCAATCTTTGCAGAACCTACTTTTTGCTTCAAGAAGTGATATAATTCCCCACTTCAGAATACTTTCAGCTAGTATTTTTTTTAAATTTTCCAATTATATTTAAAGTTCTTTATTCGAACCCAGCATTTATAAAATTCTTCCTTTCGTTTCTTTTTCATCTCATTAATGCAAGTAGAATGGAAAGAAAACAATTTACTCCTTTGATTGATTTTACTGAAGTGTAAGTTATAATAAGATGGAAATAATTTAAAATAATGCTGCATACTTGAAGAATAATGCCAGAGGAAGCACAGGATAAAGATAAAACTTCAGGACAGAATGCTGCCCTACAAAATGAAAATTCAACTAATTGAAATCCTGGGCATCTGGTGACTCTAAGTCAATATAACATTCAATATAACAAATTCAATATGACATTTTTGCCTTCAGTTCTTCCTATCCATTTAACAGACTAAGCAAAATGTACAGTGCAATCTTGCATAAAGGAAAAAACATAAAAATCATTGACTGAGTTACCCTGTGGATTTGATAAATTATACATCAGGATTTGATACTGGGAGCATTCTCTCCCTGTGTCCTTTCCTGGAAACAACTCACAGGGAAAGAAAAGGAACATAAGGAGAGCTTGATTTTTCCTTCTACTTGATTGCTATCTTTAACCTCTCCATTTTAGCCCAATCCTAAGGTCCGTTAACCTTTTTACTTTTAGGACTTGATAGATCACATGCCGTTTTTAAAAACATTTTAAACCTAGCTTATTTCTGAAATTTAACACTTTCTGGCATTTTCGTGCTATGGGAATAACAGCTCATGCAAAGTTCAAAATTAAAATTAATCTTTTTTTTAAGATTTTATTTATTTATTTGACAAATACAGATCACAAGTAGGCAGAGAGGCATAGAGAGAGAGAGGAGGAAGCAGGCTCCTGCTGAGCAGAGAGCCCGATGTGGGGCTTGATCCCAGGACCCTGGAATCATGACCTGAGCCAAAGGCAGAGGCTTTAACCCACTAAGCCACCTAAGTGCTCCTAAAATTAATCTTTTTTTTATAGCCATATGCTTGACTCATTGCAACTATACTCTGTATAAGCCTTTTTAAAAAGTTTTTATTTAAATTCTACACTTGTTAACATATAGTGTAATATTAGTTTCAGTTGTGCAATATAGTGATTTAACAACTCTATACAACATCCTGTGCTCATCGTAAGTGCCCTCCTTAATCCCTATCACTCATTTAATCTATTTCCCCGACCTCCCTTCTAGTAACCATCAGTTTCAAAACTAATCTTTAAGTATTCTTTACAACTGAAAAAATGCATTATTCCTCTTTATTTTTTATGTGTTTATTTTGGGATGTTTTTCTTGATTAGCAACTCTACATGTCAAGGAACAACTTGTAACTTGTGTTACAAGTACAGGATTAATAGCAAATGGAAGGACATTAAGGTAATCTTAATATTGGGAAACAGGGAGTTCCCACTTTGATTGATGTTCCCAGCTGCATCAATTCTAATCCAATTCCATCCTGATCCAACAGAATCTGGATAAGTGTCTTTTGTTTCAGGACTTCTTAGCAAAAATAGGTACCATTTGGAGACAATTTTCACTACATTTTTAAAATAAAAATCATGTAAAAAACACTTAGCTTAAAAACAAATGTGCTCTGAATGGTGATTTTAGCCCAAACCTCCTACAGAAAAGCAAATGTACATTACTTGATGGATTTACACATTCTGATATTTTTAATCTTTGACTTAGGACTTCTAGTCAACCCCTTATCAATGGAAAGTGTTTTGTATTTAGACAGAGCAGAGTTCTTCAGTATCAGTACAGTCCATTTTTACTGTGGCTTGTGGTATCCCCACCTGGGCTAAACAGGCATGCTTTCATTCTCATTGGTTAAGTGAAGTACTCCCCAAGAAAAAGGTCTCTGCTCAGCATATCTCTAAAAAAATGAGAAGAGAAAACAAAACAACTAGGAGGTCTCTTCTCCAAAATATTCATTTATTCCAATGGCATAATTGGCAGACAGATCCAATTCTACTTTAATATTTTTCTATAGTGCCATTTCTTTCTTTCTAGTTTGCTCTTCTTATACTAGAAAATGAATCCATCTCTTTCTTGCATCATGACCATGGTTAGTAAATTCACTAAAATTAGTATCCTATGACATATTTATTTCCCCAAAGCCAAATCATTAACAATAAAGATAAATTGATGTTCTTCATAACTTGATTAAAAATTTATGATATTTAAGGATTTCTGGAACTACTCTCCCATTTCCCCAATTTAAAATGTCTTATGTAATATTATACTGTATAGATCTGTGAATCTGGCACATCCTTTCATTATTCCAAGGCTGGGTTAAATTCCCAAAATCCCCACGACAATAAAATATTTATTTATTTATTTATAAAGATTTTATTTATTTATTTGACAGAGAGAGATCACAAGTAGGAAAAGAGACAGACAGACAGAGAGGGAAAGCAGGCTCCCTGCTGAGCGCAGTCTGAAGCAGGGCTCCATACGGAGACCCTGATATCATGTCCTGAGCAGAAGGCAGAGGCTTAACCTACAGAGCCACCCAGGTGCCTGGACAATAAAATATTTAATAAAATCCACAAACATAATAAAATATTGTGGGACGAACTGACATAAAGTGTTTGAAACAATCCTAGCTAGTTTTGTCCCTACAATTACCCCAGTAATTTCTACCTTCATTTTGTTTTCCTCCTTCCAAAAAAGAATCATGAGCTTAGAGAAGTTCTTTCCCATGTTTGGTTTCACAATTTATTATTTCATATTTTCTCAATATTCTTTTCATCTCACTCTGTCAAAACTTCAGGAAATGAGGTTGTAGTTTTAACTCATAGATGATGGAATATCATTATTTTTCTGTGTCTTATGAGAATGCCCTTCTTTGTTGTTTATTCACTAATTAGAATTTTTCTGTACATATATATACATAATTCATGGATTTTCCTTTTGTTTAGGATTTGTAATACACCATTCTTAAATGCAGTGGATTTCTTATATTCTAGTTTAAATAATGGGATGCATGACTCCACATTTAATATTAATTTAATAAGTTTGGTAAATCCCTCTTCTATTTGGTCCTAGAGGAAAAGTTTGGCAGAAAGCACATTCCATGTTTGGCTCTTTGCCTCCAATAGATACCTCCTATTCTTTTAAAACCACTGCTACTGATATAACAATTTTCTCACTTTGCTATTTCCTAGAAAAGCAGCTTCAATAAAAAATAGGTGTATGTATCGCTGTAACTCACACATCTATGAGGGTATAAATATCCCAGAGAAAGTCTGAATGAATGACAAAGTTCATAGTCTCTTGATTGTCACTTAAGAAGAGTATTAAATTAAATACCTGGTGCTTGTATTAT
The DNA here is from genome assembly GCA_003697995.1 of Taxidea taxus jeffersonii. NCBI lineage: Eukaryota > Metazoa > Chordata > Mammalia > Carnivora > Mustelidae > Taxidea > Taxidea taxus. Next base: position 23,096 of record RCUC01099191.1, on the reverse strand, counting down.
GAATCACTTATGATTGGTCTTTGTTATTAATTATAGTAAAACTTGACTCTAAAGATCTAGATCTAGGTAGTGTTCAAGGCTGTTATTATTTCAGAATGATGTTTTAATCAGAAAACTAATATTTATCAAAATATTTATATCATTTTGAAATAAAGTATTTTGATGGCTATTTAAAATTCTATATAGCTTCGAATCTCAAAGCTATAGACCTTCTCTACTTTATGCTTCGATATTGGTTCTAAAATGTCAAATTCTATGTTTGTCTTTGGTTCTCTCTTCAGCAATAAATTCCACATTGCAAATATGATTTGAGTAAATGACCTTCGATTAAGCTCTTTCTTTACTACTCTCACTGCAGTGCCAATATGCTGGCAGCAATATAAAGATTTTAGTAGCGATGTTTCCCTTGCATGTGATAAAACAGATAATAAATATCGGATTTCCCTAGGTACAGACTGGCCAATAGTAGATTTAAAAGAAATAAAATGTGCTCTTCACATAAGCTGTCTACTAAATAAAATACTCAAAAAGATAAAAACAGGGCTCTTTACAACTATATCAACCATGTTCCAATGCCAAAATGCACGAACATTTGGAGAATTCAACAGTACAAGAGATTTATAAAAACAAACCTGATGATATAATATTAATAATAATTGTAATAATATTATAGTCAATATTTATTAAAGGATTTCTGTGAACATTATACTGTGTTAAATATTTTACCTAACTTAAATTATTCCATAATACCTACGAGGTAGATGTTATTATTCCTCTCATTTTTTTAGATGAAAAACAGGTTTTCTGAATTATCTAGTGAGAAATTGTCACAGCCATTCTTCATACCCAGGTGTGTCTGTCATATCCAGGTTCCTAGTCACTCTCATATACTACACTAAGAATAAATTCATCTTTGGCCCTTGTTAATAGGCTTTATTTGTGCTCTTCTCTGAAACATCCCGTTTCATCCAAACATTAAGAGTCACCCTAATATTTATTATGACTCTGTCTTTTGTTTTTTTATATGTATTAATATTTTTCTTGTAATTATGTGCTATATCTGAATGTGATACATATAATCCAATGGTACTTTCTGTGGGATTTTTTTCTTTAATCAGTGTTGCCAAGGCCACTCAACACATACTGAATTTTTCCAACAAGCTCCAGTGCAATGTTCTGACTTGCTGATAATGAGGAATGTTTTGATGAAAGCACTGTCGGGAAATTCTGTCAATAGTTGCAACATATGTAAGTCCATGCTAGGTATCTTCCATTTATGCCTCCAGATCTATTTATTCTCCTTCCTTCTCCTCCTCCCTTCTGATCTGATTGTCTGGACTGCATAGACTATATTAACAAGGTGCATGTACTCTAATGGCTTATGGTCATTTTACCCCAAAGGTAACCAGGCAAGAGGTTAGAGTGATAGAGGAAAGTAAGATTTGTGCACTTTTTAGTAAGGATTTTTTAAAAAAATTTATTTATTTGACAGAGAGATCACAGGCAGGCAGAGAGAGAGAGAGAGAGATGGGGAAGCAGACTCCCTACCCAGCAGAGAGCCTGATGTGGGGCTCGATCCCAAGACCCTGGGAACATGACCCGAGTCGAAGGCAGAGGCTTTAGCCCATTAAGCCACCCAGGCGCCCCTAGATTTGTGCACTTTTTAAAAGCAGATTATATTTTTTACAGCAGCTTTAGGTTTATGACAAAATTGAGTAGAAAGTATAAGAGACTTCCCATGTACTTCCTGCCCCCACACAAACTATTGTCTCCCTGACAGTCAACATCCTAAGCCACAATTGTGCTTTTGTTACAATCAATAAACTTACAGGGACAGATTATTATCACCCAAAATTCATAGTTTAAATTAGGGAGTTATACACTCTATGGCCTTGGACAGGTGTATAATGACATATATCATTTATACCATTATAGTATCATACATAACAGTTTCACTGCCCTAAAAATCCTCCAAGTGCTATTCCTCTCCTTTTACTTAACCCGTGACAACCACTCATCTTTTTACTATCTCCATAGTTTTGCCTTTTCCAGAACATTTTATAGTTGAAATCATGCAGTGTGTAGCTTTTGCAGATTGGCTTCTTTCACTTGGTAATTTGCATGTTGTTTTCTCCATGTATTTTCATGGCTTGATAGCAGATTTCTTTTTAGCACTGAATAATATTCCATTTTGTGGACAGGCTATAATTTATTTATCTATCTACCTATTGAAGAACATCTTGGTGGCTTCCAAGTTTCACAATTATGAATAAAGCTGTTGTAAACTTCCATGAACAGGTTTTTGTGTAGACGTAAGTTTCCAATTCATTTGGGTAAATACGAAGGAGTACCGCAGCTGGATTGTATGATAGAAATTAGTGTAATTTTTTTTTATTTTGGCTCCCTTTCTGCAAGCAAGGAATTTCTACAAGATAACGTCTCCAGTTAGGGTCCTTCCTTCATTTCTTCAGGACTCTAGGTGTTAATATCTGCACTGTTTCTAGCCTCAGACTATGCCACTATCCTAAGTGATTTCTTCATATATAAGACTTCTCTTTCTGGCTTGCCATCTGTTTCTTATTTTGACAGTAACTGATAGAAAACCCAAAGTATACAAAGACCCAATGCTTATTTCTCTACATTTTTCTATTATTTCCACATATGGGATAGTCAGAAGAAAAGTATTGCAAAGTAAAAATGACATCTTACCAGCCTCTTTACTAAATAGTCTGCAATATGAGACTCTTTTTAGTACAGTAGCCTTGAGGAAGGAAGAAATAAACAAGGTACAGCCTTACAACAGCGATAATATCTAATATCTCTACATCAAAATAGTAAGGGACTACCTTTTTATAAGAGCTTTCTCTGTACTATATTTGTGATAAATAGTTACTATCACTTCATTTATTACTAATTGACATATGGAAAACTATTATTATCTACATTTTTCAATCCATAAGCTATTTCTTTTGATAGTTTGGTAAAGTTAAAGAAAATGCTGTTGTTATAATTAATACACATTTATTCCATATCTAAGTATCCAGATTCCCATATTTTATCAACTGTATAAGTTAAAAAATAAATTATGTAATAGATGTGGTGGGTTTAGGTTTATTTTGAGATTTGGCATGATATTGCCCATAGTATGGATCATTATCAGATTTCTAAAGATGAAACTGTTGTTACATTTCCTTTATTCTGATTTAATAAAGATCATGAAATCTTCCTTACATTATATTTTAGGCACATAATGATGTATACCATTTATTGAATGGCTGGTATATTGCAGGTCCTGTTTGGATAACTTCATGTGTATTCACTCATTTAATAGAGAAACATGGAAAGAAGGAAGTGAGGGAGAGAGGAAAGAAGGAAGGGAGGAAGGAAGGAAGGAATAAAGGAAAGAAGGAAGGAGGAAGGAATGGAGGGAGAGAAGGAGATCAGTAAAAGTGAATTTCATAGGACTGTTTCTTTTTTTAATTTTCTAAAAGCTGAGGATGACTGTATTCTTCAGTGTTTGTAAATGCTTTCACAATGGTATTGCTGAAATATGTATTCTGAAATGCTGCCAAAAGAGGAACATATTTATTATGTTCAGTAATATTTTTAAATCATTTTACCCATGGCTGCTTCCTCTGATTCTCTCCTGTCTTGCAGATGACCCAGTCTCTTAATAATCCCCTTCCCAAACTTTACAATTCTATCTGTAGTTTATTTGTATTCACTTTCTACTTCTCCTCCCTCTCTCTACTTTTTGCTCTATTTATCTCTCTCCTGGCAGTTATGTTCCGCCCATAAAATGTAAAATCCTTCTATATTTCCACTTCTCTAATTCAACCACTCCCCGCCTTAGCCCTCCCTCTCACCCCCAGCCATAATTTACTATCTCAGATGCCAAGATAAGGATTGGAAGACAAATCAGACAGTGTCAGCATATTCTTCAGAGGATTTGCAGAAAGGAAAAAAGGCCAGTGAACATTTATGAGTTAAATTTTGCATTATTCCTATCACAATTATAAGAGTGCTATGCAAAAACTTCTGGAAATAAAACTCTTTTTATACCTTGAGGATTCAGTGTCCAGGGCATTCATAACATTAAAATAGTCTGACTATAGAAAGTTGTTAATAAATCCCTGAAGGTATATTCCATATTCTGGGAAACTGAGCACATACAATAGCAAGCAGTGTAATTCTATCTGGTTCCAGTAATTGCACCAATTTGTTTGAAAGATAGAAATGTGCCCTTTACTTTAAGAAAAACGAGATTGAATGTCCGTATCCAGTGCCTGTAGCCAATTGACTTTGTTCAAGGGAAGTTCTTTGCAAAATATGATATTGCCCAAAGTTGTCAGCACTGTCCACTTTGCTTTTGTAAATGCTCATCATTTTTTAAAAGTTTTTCTTTTTCAGTTGAATTCCTTCCTCATTTGTTAATTTAGCAGACAGACATTTATTGCAGTGTTCTAAACACTATTATCTGTTTGTAGGACTATGATAAGAATAGACAATGGCTCTAATCTCACAACAAATAACAGAAGCCTTAGTAGAAATATATATGTGTATATATATATATATATATATATTAGCTTATCATTTCCATCTATTCTCTTTTCTATCTTAATTTGATTCAACATTTTAGCAATAGCTTAAGTTGAACAATCTTTATGAAGTCTCCTATAATGAATTTTTGTGCTGAAAGCTGATAGTCTTTCTAGACTGTCTTCAACTCCTGTAATTAAGCAAATGCTGACTTAATTTTTTCATATGTATGTGTGTGCATTTGTTCTTATCTTGTAAATACAATTACAAATGTCTTCAATTAAGTCTTTTTTTTTTCTCATACAGCAAATAACCAAGTGCCTAGCAAATGGTAGGCATTTGCTGAAAATTTTTGGACTCATCTAAAACTTCCTCCATTTCTTAACTTCCACCTTTAATTAGTTAAAAATGTCTGGTCACTTTTACTTCTCTAATATCTGCCAAAGCACTCTATTCATTTTCATTGCTGTTGTCATTGTGTTATATTTTTATATCATCATTTCTCACAAGGGCTATTTCTAGACATCTAATTGGACTCTCTATTTCTTCTAGTCTGTCCTCTAGTCTGCAGTCAGAGGTAGCATCTTAAATTGTAAATCTCATATTTATCCTCTCTGGGATTAGTAAAAGATACTACTGTTAATAAGAAGATCTGAAAGCAGAAATTTAGAGAAGATAAAAACTCATTGTTCTCTCAAGTAATAGAGTAAAATACCCACAGGGTAATCTAGTCATTCAGGACCTTTCTATGTAGTTTCGCCATTCACTAAGATGTTGCTTCATTCACACCACCTGACCTGTTTCTGATATCAGGAAAAGAGAAAAAGTAAATGGAGAGTAAGCAGCTTCCTTCTCAGCCATGTCCTATAATTTGCACACATATCTTCCCTTCACCTGCCATTGACCAGAATATATTCTCATGGCCACACTTGAATGCGATCTCTAGCTGATAAGTATTTTTTTTTCAAAAGGAAAATTCTTTCTCAGCCAATCCCTATAAACACAAAAGTACCTTTCTTTTCATATATAAAACATATCCTCAACGCACACATGTGCAATCTAGGAAGAAATCCCAACATCCTATCCATGTTCTCCATCCAGCTAAGGTTTGTTCACAATCTCTGGATGAGAAACGGTCCATTCCATCAGGTCCAGATATGGCTCCTTAATATTACGGTGACCTCTACTTCAACAAATGGTTTATCTGCTTCTGGTTATGTCTAATTTATAATGGTGGAGTATGAGCAGAGTAATTGCATTAAATGCTTTACTCAGAAAGAATGAGGAACACATAACAGCCACTGTTCTAGAATGTTATCAAATTCTTCTTGGCAGAAATTGTGAAGACTCATTCTTTGGTAGCTACTAAGACCATCTGCAGTCTCATTTGTTGCTGTTTATTCATTGTTCTCTGTGTCCATCTCTGTAGTTGTCGCTGGAGAGTATGTTCTGACAGAATCTTCCCAACTTTGTCTTAGTACAGATTTGTCCTTTCTTGTGGGGGTGGGAGGGGTTAAGAATCATAGACTTTTGCAGGCCAGGATTATGGTTTCTTTGGCAACATACTTCAGCTTTGTAGTGTTCCAAATGTATGGTTCCAGTTAGTTCCATGTACAAATGCCCTTAGCCAAATTCTTCCTATACATATTTCCTAAGCTTACATCCTTGTGCTGAGAATACCTCCCCTCTCCTTCAAGCTATTTGTGATTACCTTGATGATGCTTGAAAAATGATGCTTTGTGAAATAAGATGCTTTGTGAAATAAGATGCTTTGTGAAACTAGAGCAACCTGAGTCCAATACTACTACTGAGTTAAGTCCCATTGGGTAGCAAAAGACATTTAAACAGAAGCTGTGAGTCAAGCTTGAGGTAACAGTGAAAATTCTGCCGTTTGGGGTTAAAAAGTAATTGGTCACCCCAACCCTGCAAAACCTCTAACAGACGTTATAGTACAGGGCATGGCAGAATCCTCCACAGAGGAGCATATCTGTTGCCATCTCTGCTGGAGTCTGATTCTTTTATAAATTCATATTTCTGATGATACCTTGCTAACTATTGTGAGATTAAAAACCAAAAAAACCCAAGAATATTCTAACATTTTCTAACCACTTCAAGAGCTACACATTATGTGGAAATGCGATCTGCCTTCCAAATTGTTATAGAATGGTTTACATTTTAAACCACTAGCCAGGATGAAAAGATTTCCAGATGATAGTGTCTATATCCTTGCTGCCCAGCTTGTGATTATGAAACTAATGCCGTATACTTTGGGATTTTATTACAAAAGCACCTAATTACCAGATACCATTTTTTTTTTTCTATTGCTTAGGCTGGAAGCTAAATTTCTACAACTAGTAGACCATGAAATACAGTACTTTATAGAATATAGATGTTAATATTTTTCTCAGCATAATAGTTCAGGGGTTGGAGAATGGTCCAAAAAGAATTAGGCTGCTCCCCACAAAATTTTCCATGGATCTGGAGTTCTGTCTTCTTACTCTGCTTTTCTCTCAGGTGTAGCTTTCATACACATGATTGTAGCCAGCTCATCAGGACCAGAATAACATTCAGGTCTTCAGGAAGGAAGAAAGGGAATGGAGGTTAGCAGCTGCTTTTTAATGCCATGACTCGGAACTTACACGTGTTACTTTTTTCTCATATTCCACTGTCAAGAATCTAATTTTATTTGTATATCTGTGTGAAGAAAGAAAGAAATATGGTCCTCTATAGTCATCTTAGCTAAAAGATAAAAGGGGAAGGAAATTCTATTGATAAAGGAACAGAGGGGGAAAACAGAGAGAATATAAACTCAAATCCTAACCCTTTCCATTGAATTTGTTCTTGACAAGAAAAAAGGATAATACAAAAACTGTTTAGTATGGTGTGCCAACATCTCCATAGTCATTCTTTTCAAATAATGAAGCTGGAAGGGTGAAATAGTTTGTTATATATTTCATTCTATCAAATTACTTTACCATTAATTTGTCTGTTTCTTCTGCTGTAACAATAAAAACAATTTGCAGTCCTCTAAAGTCCATATGCTATCCCTAAATACAAGGTGTCTTAATTGGTAATAACTGCTAATTAAATGGAAATTACTTTAGCTGAGTTCTTGGAAGAATTATGGTGGAAGAAAAAATAGCAAAAACCACTGTTCTAAGTAGGATGGCTTTTATGAAATCTATTTCTCCGAGTTATTTATTAAAGCAATTTGCCATCCAGAACTCTCCTTTGTCTCTGTCACACACTTGAGGAAATCAGCCATTATTTTAAAGTAATATTCAGACGCAAGACTCCACTTACCATAATAATAAATATTTTACTCTGTGAGCAGAAAGCAATGAGTTGGAGGGTTCAACTAGGACAGAGAAGGTAGATTCAACTTGTTTTATGATAATACAGGTTATGCAGTGGAGGAGGTCCAAAATTCCTTTGGTTTGAGTGAATTTGTCTTAAGATATTGGACATCACTATGTTCCTACTTTGAACAAGGAATCCTGAAATGTATGTGGCACAATTTTATTATAGGAGGGTTCTTTTCTGTGAAAGAAGAGGTCCTTCTGCCTTCTTAAGAAAATTATAAATGCCGTTTAAGGAGCTGAAGGTAAATATAGTTTGCCAAGGTAAATATAATTTACCTAGGTTTAGTATACATAACTGGTGCTCCTGATTTAAAGTGTTGCTTACATTTTTAAATTCTCTCCATTGTACTCTGCCCTGGATTAACATAAATATCTAAGAATTTTAATCAAGATAATTTATGTAAAAATAAGACTTTTGAATATAAGCTTGTCTTAAGTCATTGGAATTAGTTTGAAACCTCCAGATGTTTATGAACCATTAACAGATGAAAATTCAAGATTTTTTAAACTATGTTTAAAATCTATTCAATACATGGTTTCAAATTTGAATCAGATTTAAGTCTTCCAGAATTCAAGGGGATTCTTATATCAAGTACATGATTTGATTCAAAGGACAGTATATTAATAAGTTAAATAATGCTTATAAACTTTACCAATCAACAACTGTATCACAGAAAAGAGCATTCTGGCAAATCTAAATTTTATTATTTGTTAATATGTTGTATTTTCAATGCATGGAATACTTGAACTCTAATCACTTGTATAAATTTTGTGTTTTTAAGAAAACCATTTTACCATTCAATCACTTCTCCTTCCATTGAATATAGGATAGAAAAAAAAACAAGGATAATTTTTTATAATTAACTTTTGTATTTTTATATTAATACTTGTACATATTTCAAACACAAACTTATAATGAAAAGCTTGTAATAGAACTTAACAGTAGCCTGGCTATCCATTCATCTATTCCATATACACACAAAAACGTAGTTTGTCCTTTGAGTCTACTGTTTTCAACCTTTATAAAAACTGTTTAGAGAGAGGTTGGCTTTTGTTTCCTTATTCATTAATATTTTCAATGTGCTGGCAACAATTCACACACTCTTATATTATCTGTTGATTTGTTATTATAGTTTTACACTCTTGTGTATTACTTTAGAAACCCCTTGCATTTCTACTTACTGGTTTTTGCCTTCAATCTTTGGTTAAGCATATCTTCTAAGAATTTCCCAAGAAAGGGTGAGTGGGGAATAAAATGTTGATATTTCACTGTCTGAAGTTATCTTTATTTTGCTTTTTTTATTGGTTTGGATTTTTGTAATTTGAAGATTTTAAGATAGAAATAATTTCATCTCAGACTTATGAAGGCAGTGCTCCATTCAAACTTAATTCTCAATGTTTTTGAGTAATTTAATGCTACGTTTGAATATTTGTCATGACCTTGTTTTTACCCTGTGAAATTCCAAAACTGACTACTAAACCCTGGTGATCTAAAATTTCAAAGTTATGTTAATGACGCATCTACTGTTTAATTCACTATATTTGAGCTTGGTAGGCTATTTCCATTTGGAGTTTTATACCCTTGAGTTCTAATAAAGGTTCTTGTACTATTTCACTGGAAATTTCCTCTCCACTGTGCTCTTTGGAACTCTTATTAATCAGATGTAGTAATTAATTCTTTAGTCTTCTAACTTTCCTTCTTTATTTCTCAAATTTTTCTTTTCTTTTATCCTTTGAAAGATCAACTTTGATTTCTAAATCTCTCTAAGGAAGTTTTATAAAATTTCAGCTTTCATAATTTTGTTTTTTTAGAGAGAGAGCGAGAGAGCAGGAGGAAAGCAGGGACAGAGGAAGAGGGAGAAAGAGAATCCCAAGCAAACTCCAGACTGAGCCCAATGTGGGGCTCGATTTCAGGACCCTGAGATCCCGACCTGAGCTGAACTCAAAAGTCGGAAGCTTAACAGATTAAGCCAAGCACCCCATCAACTTTCATAATTTTAATTTCCAATTGGTATTTATTTTCTTTTGTTTCTTTATACCAGCATATCTTTGTTTCACAATGCAGTATCTTATCTCTCTGATATATGATCACATCTTTTTCTTTTTTTTTTGAAAATTTGCTCTGTTGAATGCCTCTCATGGTTTCCTTTGCTTTATTCCCCATTTACTTTAGAAGATTTTTTAAAAGAAATTTATACTTAAGATTAAATATCTGAAAAATTAATTGCAAATATTCCCCATGGGTGGACCAAGTTTGTCAAGTGGTGAAATCATTTGTACTATTTTTACCTTGGGATTTACTCCCCACACTTAGTTTCTGCTAGACAATCTTTTAAAGACATTCATTTTCTCCAGAGAAGGATCCTTTACTCTGCTATGACAAAGTTGAGGGAGTGAGTGCAAAAGAAAAGGAATGAGATTAGGAAAGAATGCCACCTGCATTTTGATCCTTGTGAGATCTGGGGCCAAATAATTCATTGTGTTGACTTTCAGTTATTCTTTCTGCCCCATCTTTTACCTCTGCTTTTCTCTGAAACCTTTCAGATTCAGGTTCTTAAACACATTGCCTAGGACTGGTGGTGAAGGGGAATGTATCCAGATCAACTTCGGGGTCACAGGGGGTCTGGCCCCCACTCTACTCTATTAACAAATATTCAAACAACCCCTTTCTTTACACCCTCTCCCTCCACCTCCCCCTTGTCTTCCACCAAAGTTGTCCTTTTCAATTTTTAAGATTTTAAATTCTGCAATGTGAAACAATTTGTTTCTCATCTGCATTATCCTCTGCAAGCCTCACTAATCTGTTTTTGCTCTTCACATAGGTCTAAGTTACAAATATCCTCTGATTTCATCAAATTTGAGCATCATGTTATAATTATGTTTCTGCTTGTCTTATTATTTGTGAATAATATTTGAGCCTAGGAATGATGTTCGGTATAAACAAGGACAGTTGAGTCATTTGTAAGAAGTATAACCAATAAAATTATATTCATCTGCTCTTACATTGTCTTGCAGAACTAAAAAAATAAAAATCACATTCCCATCCAGGGGTTTTCCTCTCTCTGTAAAATAAGCAAACCAAAATCATGTGAGTTTAGTCATCCATTCTATGGCTTTTTTTTTTTTTTTAAACTAATGTGCCAAGCATTGTGCTGTTGACTGGGGATTCATGGGTGAATAAGGTTCTTTGCCATCTGGTGTGAGGTGCAGACAAACAGGCCATTACACACTAGCGTGGACATAGAACAGTGTTTTATGGGAGCTCATAAGAACAACATCTGTCTCAGAATTACAGGGTCAAACAAGGGTTAGGACCTAGTGTAGAAAATTATGTCTAAGCTGACATTTGAGTGATGAGTACAAGTTAGCCAGGTTAATTTTGGAGGGAAAAAAATGTGATAGCAGAAATATGGAAAAACCTGAAGGAGAGAGATAACAGAGCACATATAAAGAAATGAAGGAAGGTTAGTAAGGCTTCTAGGAACTGTCACTCAGAGACAAGGTCAGGAGAGAAGCCTGACGAGGTGAGCTGAGGTCAGATTCTCAGTGCCTTAAAAGTAATGTGAATGGGTTTACATAGCTATTTAAGGAAATAAGGCATTCCTCTGAGGTGAAGTAGATGGTGCTGGGTGGGAAAAGTGTTAATAAAGTTTAAAGACGTTAGCACATAATTGAAATAATCCAACCTAGATACATTGGAGGCCTCAAATAGAATTATAACAAAGATGATAGAAGGGATATAGAAAGAAATATAGAAATAGATAAATAGAAATAGATAAAAGGGATATAGAACAACACTATCATTTAATAATGTACAATTAGAAAAGTAAGTAAAATAATAATATTTTTTTATTATTTACATATCTTTACTAATCACCATGTTTAAAATTTCAATTTCTTTGTTTTGCAAATTGTCAGCACAGTTGAGGAACAAGTTTGCCTAGCTCATGGAACTTTTAGGGATCTATGGCCTAATCTATTAATTCCCTTGATCAATCAGAAGAGCAATCCTAGGGAGCCTAGGTGACACAATCAGTTAAGCATTTGACTCTTGGCTTAGGCTCAGGTGTGATCTCAGGGTCATGAGATCAAGCCCCGAGTTGGGCTCTGTGCTCAGCATGGAGACTATTTAAACACTCTCTCTCCTTTTCTCCCTCCCCAACCCAAATAAATAAATAAATATTGAAAAAGAAGGAGGAGGAGGAGGAAGAAGAAGAGGAGGAGAAAAATAAGAAGATGAAGAATAGATGATACTGATCAGACTTCTGGCATTCACTTTCTAAGTATGCATGTAGGAAATCCTATTTCGTTGACTGTAGATCATCTATGGAATCAACAGTTAATGGACTTTATTGTCAATAAGTTGTGAAACTCAAAATTAGTGGACTTTAATGATTTTAACTAATCAAAATGATTTCATTCCACAAAATGTTACATGCAGGTTTATAATATCATGAATTAGCATTTCTCTTAGACATAAAATTTAATTGAAAATGTAGAAAATAGAAATTACCTGAGAATCAATAAACAATTAAAAATATTGTACAACTTAAAATGTCAGACATAATCTTCATAAGTAAAACATGTGTTAAGTTGAATATATTCAGTTAATATTTCATTATTTTGGAAATTAACAAATTAATCCAGATATTCTTATTTTTACTAGGTTCCAAATCTTTGTTTCAGCATCATTTCCTTCCATAAAGTCATTCCCATGATGAGGAACTGTAGAGCAGTAGGTAAATTAGTAAGAAAAAAAAATTGCCTTTATTTACCATCTACTGTGTGCTCAGACATAGTGAAAAGATTTCAAGAGATGCATTTAAGGCATAGTTATGTTATCAAGATCCCAGTGGGGGGAGAATGGGATCTATGTTAATCTACATATCATATCAACAAGAGAATTAACAATCACCCAAATCAGCAATTACCCTATTATTATACAATCAGCAGAGCCAGGGTTGGAATTAGGTCTGACTGCCTCCATTATTCATGCTTTTTCTACCATCCCCAGCTGCTCAAATTCTTTAAAATAACACCTTAATAGAGCACAAGTTGCAAGAACAATATTAATGGCTTTTTAAAGATTTTTAATTAACTTTCTCATTTTTGTGCTTTATTTCCATATTACTTGCATATTCACTAACCATTTATTCCTCTATCAAAATTATTTATTAAATAAATTAGTATACTACATTGCCCCTGCCTTAAGGAAACTTTAAGTCTGACTTGAAAAGTTAATTAACATTGTGAGATGAGAATAAAATAAGAAAAAAAATCACAAGAGAGCATATTATCAACCGCTAATGACACTATACACATAGGAATGTTTTTGGAGTTTAGAAAAGGACAAGATAATTGTGCCTAATCAGGCATAACAAAATAATTTTTAAAAAGCAAAAACTTTATAAAAATAAATATTCCCCAACCCCTTCCAGACACACTCTTGTAGACTTAACCTGCTTAATGATTCCAAAATGCTTTTTACATTTCATCATTGATTGCTCTCTGGAATTTAATTCATATTGAACGTTTTACAAGTTGGATTCTGACACTGCATGGTGACATAAGTAGAATCATGTATCATGCAATCTGCTTCCACAAATTCACTACCATCTTCAGTACAAGTATGCAGAGTCACGTGCTCCAATAAAACAAAATCCTCCTCGCTTTATCAGATACCGTAGAAGAGAGTGGAGTGCAATAGAACAGAACACAGTAAGGCAGCACACATCTTAAACAGAAACATAATAAAAAAATATTGTACATGAAGTCCAACTTTGTTAACATTTGCATTTGCTTCATACAAATTTTATAATGCCATCACACACTCCTGTCCCTCTTCCTTTGCTTATCTAGAACTTGCATAGTTAATTCAATACAAAGAATTGTACCTATCAAATCCTATTTTTCACACACAAAACAAATATTTCAGCAATTCAGATTTTCATGAAATAAGCCATAATGAAGATAATAAGATGAAACTACTTTTCATAAGATAATGGAAGAAGGGTAACGGAGAAGGGTGAGAATCCTCTCTGTCCTTTCCCTTTTTATTTGACAGATTTGACAGACTTCATAGCTTAGTTTCCTCCTGTGAAACAGTATCTGAGAAAAGAGAAGTGCTAAACAGAAAGCAAAGACTGAGATGGCTGACAACATTGTGTAAGTTTTTGAGATCTTGAAGTCACAAGAATGGGACAAATAAATGAATATCACCAATACAAAGTATAACTGATTTTTGGAGATATACTTCACGGGTTCTTCAGGCAACTGCAGACAAATTACTTCAGTGAAGCCTGGGTACAATGGGGGTATACCTGAGGATCACGGAGAAAATATTATCTTCACATAAAGATATCATCATATAAAGATATCTTCACATAAAGAGAAATTTTAAATATCCCCACATGAAGAGAAACCTAGGAAGCTTTTGGTGGTTACAGTGGAATAGAGTTAGTGTTACTCTTTCATGAAATCACAATTACAGTTTCCATCTTGAATGTTTACTCCATGCCTGGTGGGATACTAAATTGTTACATTCACTATCTAATTTAATCCAATCTTCAAAACACCCTTATGATTAGACATTTAACATTTTAGAAACAGAGAACCATGTTTAAGAAGAAGGAAGTAACTTTCCAATCCTAACCCAGAATGTACATAATAGAATGGGCATTTGAACTCAGCTCTGTCTTATCCCAAATCATGCATTTGCCTTTCTACATTATGATGCTAAATCATCATTGAAATGTTGGCCCAGGTATTCTGTTCTAATCAACAGGAAGTGTTCATATAATATTAAGACATATAGGAGCACTGGCTAGCTCGGTTGGCAGAGCATGAGACTCTTGATATTGGGGTTGTGAGTTTGAGCCCCACATTAGGTTAGAGATGATATTAAACATGTTTGAGAAATATACAACATTAGTTTTCTATTTGATTCAATTAACGATTTTAATAGATACAATTTTGGATTTTCTTTCTTGAAAATACATGCTACTGCTTATTTTTATTCCTGATTTATATACCTAATGGAACATAGCAGAAATGCTGCATCCCTAAGACATTTTCATTATTCTATTAAGCTTATATTACTAATAGTTTAATATTACAAGGTGTTTTAGGGAGACAGATATTTCGCTGATCAAAACTCTTGTTTTAATGACAAAATGATATTCACAATCTCTTATTTGATCAAAAATTGAGTTTCTAATGTCAAAATTTTGTTGTTAACTATTCACATTTGCTTTTGCAGACTCATGCTGAGACTTAGGCAAACGCTTGGCTACCTCAGGCATGAGTATTGTTTACCTTAATTTGAATTTGTGCCAGAACCTTGGGTGAAGTTACCCATTACTTTAGTAAACATCTTCAGTTCTTATTCTACTCAGAACACTTTCAGTCAGTAAAAGGATTACTTATAATTCAGTGTGACTTGTTAATTATCCTCATTTAGTATACCCTGCCATTTTGCCAAGCTATACATGCTTGAAGAACTCCATCTGATATCAGAGACGATGGGATTGCTAAACATTCACCAGCCAGAATTTAGAATTACTGATCAACCGGTGAAAATTATTCTCAAAACTACTGTAATAAATAAGGTGAAATTCTCTCGTAATGTGTGCAAGAGCTTAGCACCTTTATTTGCCTACTTTCTAGCACTTCATTAGAATAATGGGAGTTTAATTTTTCACTTCTCTGTTTCAGTAGATTCTAAGCTCTAGGTTAATTTGTTTCCCTATCTACATTGGCTTGTGTCACCTGACATCTTCCTTTACTTTGTGTTATATCTTTACCCTTTATTTTCCCTTCTTTCATAAAATCTCTTTCTTCTTTCCTATTAGCTATGACAAATTCATGTTTAACTTGCTACAGAATCTTCCCTATAATCTCACAAAATATTTAGTTTAATATTAATTCCCTTCCCTCTTTTCACAAAATATGTAGACACTGCTGACAACTTTTAGTACATAATCCTAATGAAAACCCTCCACCTCTTATTGTTTGGCCTTTTTCCATATTTATTTTGAGGATTCCAACAAAGGAGGAAAAAAAACACTTCAGTAGTCTGCTTCCCAGCAGAGTCTCCAAGACTATTCCATGTCTCACAGATACATTAAACTTAATTCTTTGAAATCCATCAGAAGGCTCGTGATTTCAAATCATGATTTTAAAGTCCAAATCTAATTTAATCAGGGTAATTTGTTGAAGTCTTTCCCAAATGTATTCCAAAACAATTATTCCACAGTTCTCCTATTCAATAACGGCTTACTAATTTTGAAATAAATAAGCTTGATTTCACCACTCAGTGTATTTCATGACTTTATCACAGATCAATTTAGACAATTATATTCTATGAGACATTAAAATTAATAATGAAAATTGTATCACATGCTTTCTTTAGGCTGTTCCCAATGATGATTATCAAGGTGAGAATTTAAAATTTGACAGCATGCCCTCCAGAGCCCATATCCAGGAATTACTATTTTCTATTCCTTAAAAGCAAAGATTCTAGATTTCTTTTCTTCTTCTTTATTCTTCTCCTCCTTCTCTTTAGAAGCTGTTTATTTTCCATCAACCTTATTCCCACTTTCTGTTTAGAGTCGCTGGAAGAAAAGCTTCAGACTGGTCAACTGAGTCCTCACACTCAGGCCTGAGCAGTGGGAGCTGCAGCCCAGACCTCAGCAGGGAACCAAAGGCCAGTAGCACCCAGAGGGCACCCGTGTGCCTTCAGACCCCGCATCGCCTCCAGCTGAGTAGCCATGAACTCTGGAGCCGGGGATGTGCATTAGGCCTGAAATTCCTCCTTGCTCACAGCCTTTCCAGCAGCAGCCGGCTCTTCCTTGTCAGTCTTCTCAGGATCTCTGTGGAAGCAGAGAACTGGTGTGACCTCCTGCGAGAGCTTGTGGGAGCCAGGAACACACAGGTGCAGAACTTCCCAGCCAGGGTCTGCCTCCTCAGACCCGTCTGGTTAGGTCTCTGTGGTTGCTGTGCCTGCATCAGTGGAGGACAGTCTGTCACACTTAGTGACGGTAGGCAGGTTAACATGAGATGGCTCTGGAGAGGTTGGTGGTGAGTACTGGGAGCAGGAGCCACCAGACACCCAGCCCTGGAAGGCTGCCTGGATCTGGTTATGGAAGGTTCCAAAAATTAAGCAGCCAGCACCAGGAGTGGCTCCAGGGACTGCAACAAACTTCAGGACAGCCCACTGGCCAGTATTCCTGGAGGATGTGACGCGACAGCACTGGGTTTTCAGTGGCAACAATGGCAGGAGCTGCCGGCAGAACTTCTCCCAGGCTCTCTTCACATTTATGGCGTAGATACCATTTTCCCTTTGTAGATACACCAATCCATTTGGAAATAAGGGTTGGTGCCATCTAAGTGGATTCTTGCTGTAAGAAATGTAAGGAGACCCCCCCCCTCACTCCTTCACTTGTAGGACATCAAGGGCTCTAGACATTGTGAAAATTTCCCTTTAAGTAATGACAGAAACTCAAAACAACACTGTATGGACCCATCTCTGGGTAACGTAAAAAAAGCCTATATATTTTTTTCAAACTTTTCAAATTTTTAAATTTAAACTCAATTAGCCAATTTACAATACATCATTAGTTTCAGGTGTAGTATTCAGTAATTTATCAGTTGCATATAACACCCAGTGCTCATCACATCATGCCCCCCCCCCTCGCTTACTGCCCATCACTCAATTACCTCATTCCCCCTCACCCATCTCCCCTTTATGCTGAGGGAAGTAAGTCAATCAGAAAAAGACAATGATCATCTAGTTTCACTCATATGTGGAATATAAAAACTGGGCAGAGGATTGTAGGGGAAGGAAGGGAAAACAGAATGGGACATCACCAGAGAGGGAGAAAAACCATGAGAGACTCTTAACTATAGGAAAAGCATGCATTTCTTAATTAAATTTTTAAAAGAACATATTAGATATAAAGATATGACTTGCTTATTTTAAAATAACACATAGAATTATAAATTTGGCAATGAAAAGAGCATTAAGTATGATCTTACACAATTCTTTATATATAATGAAACTAAGGCACAGAGACTAAATAACACAAGAAAGCATAACTCTTGTTTGATGAGCTCCAAAAATCTAGATTACTATTTACACATAAAATTTAATCACTGATATTTCTTTATGTACTTTAGCCTATTTAAAACCAAAATAATTATAATATGTGAAGTCATTCATTAGATACCACTATTTATGTCAGTATTACAATGATTTCTTAACAATGAATGATAAAGTACTAGCATGATTATGGATTAAAGCTTTTCAGATACTGGTTTCTTAATTGATTGTCCCATGAACTTTAAATTATAAAGAACGTTAAGTACCTTTGGAAGATAGTTTATTTTTTTTATAGTTATTTTCTTTTCCATATATTTTTCCTATTTTCCTCTATTCAACTTTTTAATGGATGATATTTGTTTGTTGGCATCTAAATACAGTCAATAAATACTTGTCATTTACCTTACAAATGGGATGCTGGGACAAGTAAACTAATGGGTGTTATGTAATACATATATTTTGTTATATACTGAACAAGATACTGAAGATTTTGTTAGATACTAAAGAAGATTTTGTTAGATACTGAAGAAGATAAGCGAAGAAAAAATAAACTCAAATATAGTAGGAATTGAGAAATATCTATAATTATATTTTTATTTTTATGCATATCTACATGTATTGATTTGCTTTCTTTAGTGAGATAAAATGTGAACAGTTAGAAATGCTTCTTGTTTCATTACGGGACACATAGGCCTGGACCTTTCAGATTCTCTTTAAGTATTTATATGTGTACGGAAAATGGGAAATTCTGATACTTAATTGATTTTTGCTTTAACTTTGATGTATATCCATGGATATTTAATTACTACCATATTTATCAGTAAGTCTAAATACTAAAATGTATTTTTTACTTTCACATAAAAAAATGAAAATGACATCATAAAATCTTCACAAAATGTTATGCAATTTTTGAAAAAAATGATTTTAATAATAATAATATTAGTGGAGCATTTGGGTGGCTCAGTTGATTAAGTGTCTGACTCTTGATTTTGGTTCAGTTCATGATCTCAGAGCTGTGAGATAGAGCTCGAGAGTTGGGCTCCCCACTCAGTAGAGAGTCTGCTGAAATCTACTAGAGATTTTCTCCCTCTGCCCCTCCCCCTGCTCGCTCTCTCGCTCTCTCTCTTTCTACTTTTCTCTCTCTCTAAAATAAATCCTTAAAGAAAAATAATTATGTTAGTAGCACTTGTTGGATTTTATGGTATGCCAGGGAGTGTGGTATTCACAGTAAATGAATAAGTCTATATCTATCTCAAAATAGCATTGTTATTTATGTACTGTTATCATCCCATTTTGTAGATGATGAACCCAAGGCTCATATAGTAATTTCTCTAAATTTAGGTATTTTGTAAGGACTAGAGTTGAGATTGTAATCCAGGCAGCCTCATTCAGAGTCCATGATCTGGCCTCTGTGAAATAGGAATTAATGTAAACATTGTTTTATTCTTTTTCCTGTTACAAAAGTCCTGGTTTCTTCAATGAACATGTATCATTTTCAAATTGGAGGGAAAAGATCAACGGTGACACAAACAATTTTTTTTCCAGAGAATAAAAAGAAACTTTGTTCTATTGTTTACAGAAATCCAGATATTTAGATTCATACTGAACATGTGTATTAAACAGATGGCACTGTAAAACTGTTCTTGTCTCCCTTTGCTGAACTTCTCTGAGTTTGAAGAAATAATAGATTTTTTAAAATTACACAGCTCTTGCCAGAAAATGAATTCTCAATTTCAAAAGTGTTTAGTGATTATAAAATGTGCTTTATTTTGTGTGGCTATGCTTTGAAGTGCAAATCTCAGGATATGTCTCAATTATAAAGTATCTGCATCATCAGAATGTTAGTTTCCTAAGCAGCTGAAAATACATTATGTCCACTAAAAACTTCCTGTAAAATAGGAATTTCAGGAACAAAAACTAGAATTCATATTTGACTCCATGGTTCTATAAAGTCTCTTTCATTCAATTGGCTTTCTTTTATGTAATTTCTGAAAATAAAACTGAGTTCTAACAATGATGTGAAACTGGAGACAAAATGAAATTTAGATCTAACTGAAGTCACTTCTCAGCTTTTAAGACTATTTCAGAATATGAGGATATTTGTTGGCTTGATCAGAAATGATCAGTGACTAGTGCTTTGCCAAGACTCTGCACTTAAAGTTCACTAAATGTTCATAAAAATACAATGACATAGAAATAATACATGGTGTACACAGATATTAACACATATAATGTTTATGATGTTGATTTTATAATTAGGTGAAATTTGTAATTGAAATACCAAGTAATAGTAATCTGGATTATATGTTTTACTCTTACTAGACATGCACATACTTCCTATAATAAACATCTAAAAATAAAATGACAAATATGTTTTGATGAAATATTTGTGCTTAAAGTATAATTCAAAATGTCAGAGACACTGATTTCAAGTTTTAAGGAATTATAATATATATTGATCATTTTAAATATGTTGAATTAAAAAAAGACACTATCGGGGGTGATAGAATAGACAGAAATGTACAGTTTTGAACTGTATACTAAAGGCTTTGAGAGAAAGGAATGTGAATGGAAGCTGCAAAGGAGATAGAGAAATAAAATGCAAAGAAAGAAAAAAAAAGAGAAAATGAAAAAGGGTCTCAGTCTTAATGGTGTGCATGTGTGTTTGAAAAAGGGATGGCAGTAGGTAAAACCATATTCCTGCATTTCTCCATACCAGCCTGTTGTTCATTCCCAAAGCTTTCTCCTGCCCAATTTATATTCTCTATGAAAAATAAATTTCGTTAGCATGTTATGAATGTTAACAAGTGCTCTGGGCACCTTACAGAAAATATCACCAAATTAAACTTTCTGGAAGGAAACCCATTTTCTACCCTTGCATAACTCGACCAACTCCTGTCTACATTCCAAACTGGTAGTTCACATCTTAGTTTTAATATGTATAAAACTTTGCTTTTCTCCAACATCCCTGAAGAGCTATTAAAAAGAGGCAAAAGAAAAAAAAAGAAGAAGCAAAAGTTTAAATTATATCCATTTTATAAGAACTCAGGCCCAATGTGTTTGGAGAAAGAATGGTAAGATAAAAGAGGGCAGAATAGAAAAGGCAAGAATGCAGAGAAGACAATTAGGCAATTTAATGACCTAGTGATGTCTTTATTAAATTAACATACTTATTTGAAAATAAAGGAATGAGTAAAATGAGTAAATGCTTATGTTTCACTCATGTATGTTTAACAGAAATTTTTACACAGATGTATGTTTAACAGAAATTTTTATACAGTAGCTTTGTTTATAAGTTTTTTCTTTGACTTTTTCCCTAGGAGATGATGAAACAACCAAAGTATTTCAGCTTATCAAAATACAAACAAGATATATTTGTTATTAAAATATAATTAATAAAGATATAAAGTGGTAGTCATATAAAGCAGCACACTGATATTTTGTGAGTCCTTGCTTTGCAAAGGAATCATTCCTGAATAGGAAAACACATTCGATTCCAATGTTTTTATACAATAGACCAAATAGTAAAAATGGAACGGGAATTCTTTAAATTAAAACGACATGCTCTGGATTTGTTATATGGCCTAAATATAAAACAAACAAACAAACAAAAAAACCAAAACAAATTGCAATTCAGTTTTGAGAGCCTGGTAGGAGGAAGTCATTATAAAAGCAGGATAAAATCTCCTCATATGTTTTTTTTTATGTATAATTATTGTGGGCTTGGTTTATAGCATTAAGGAAATCTGAACAAATCCACAAGCACCCTACCACTACCATCTACTATTCACCCTAGAACTTGAAGAGTGAATATATTTTAAGTAGAGGAGTCACACAAGGTAGAGATGGTTAAATGCATTTAACTCTGTGTTTAGGAGCCAGTATTCTGTCAGTTTTAGGATGATCATCTGCCATAGCAATCAGATATCTCCCTGAGGTCTGCGGGACACTTTCCCAAAGTGCAGGGATGATGGATAGCTGTTTTTACTTAAGAAACCTGTCTACTGACTCAAAGTGAAACTGTTCAGACTACTTAGAGAGGTCACTAACACCAGGAAACCCATACAGGAGGGAAAACAGAGTTAAACTTCAGCCCCTTTTAATGGTCCTTACACCATATATGCTTTCATGGGTTTATATTTCATACTTACCATCTTCTTATTTATATGATAGCATTGACTTTTCAAGTTACAGCCTTTAAATTCCAGATTCCTACAACCAAGAAAAAATTTAGGAAAAAAATATATTCAAAATGCATTTAATTTTTCAACTCAATCCCAAAGAAATTAAGGTAAACCATTGTGTTAGTTTTCCATTGCTGCATAACAGTTACCACAAATGTTTTCTGCATCATGGTCTTTGTGAGTCAGGAGAAAAGGCATAACCTCGCTGGTTCCTCTCTCCTCAAAGTGTCACAGGGTACCTTCTCCTTTAGAAGCTATACTGGAGAAGACTCTACTTCCAGATTCATTCAAGTTGTTGGTAGAGTTCATTTGCTCATAGTTCTATTCCTAGAACACTGGCTTTTTGCTGTTCTTAGAGGCTGTCTGCAGCTTTCTGCCACCTGGAATTCTCCCACAGAGCCACTTCGCTTATCGAGCTACAAAGAGTCTTTTGTTTGAATCTGATAAGATGAAGTCTTATATACTGTAACATCCCATCACCTTTGGAAGATACTGTTTGTTAGAAACAAGTCACAGATTCCCCCCACACTCAAAGGGAGAGGATTACCCAAAGGCATAAACATAAAAGATGAACATCCTTAGATATTGCATTTGGTTGGTCCTCCATAATTATTTAAAGTCACAGAGCAAGTTAAAGGGAAAACTTGAATAAGAAAACAGTTCTCTTGCAAAACACACCGCCTTCTCCAATTTACTGCCTGTCTTCTCAGTCTTACCTTCCCATGGCTCTATTAGCCATTACAATGGATGTTAATTAAAAATTCTCAGATGTTATTTGTAATCAAAAATCAACATCCCATTATAATATAGCTTATTCTTTATTTATGATTCTATGTTAAATTTTTATAAATTTTTCTGTCTCTACACCAAGGTAAGAATATGAGACAAAGTAGGGATAGGAGGAAAATTCAA
>ML096743.1:0-18106 GCA_003697995.1 Taxidea taxus jeffersonii | reverse complement strand
AAGGGGTGTTGGGAGAAGGTGGTGGGGTTACATTATATGTTTATATAAAATTTTAAAAAAATAAAAATTAAAAAAAAAAGTCCCCCTTTCTCTACATCCTCACCAAAACCTGCTGTTTCTTGTGTTGTTGATTTTAACTATTCTGACAGGCATGAGGTGATGTCTTACTGTGTGTGTGTGTGTGTGTGTGTGTGTGTGTGTGTGTGTGTGTGTGTGTGTTTTATTTAAGCTTCTTTTCGTGGAGTTTCATCAAAAAAGCTTCGAAAGCCGTTGCTCTCCACAATATATTTTTCAGCTAATTCACTGGGTTTATCCTTTCTGAGATCCAGTTCAATAAATACCCTTCAAGACTGAAGTCTGCCTTCGCTGTTCCATCCCACCATGGAGGGCCAATCTGGCTGACAAGCATGGCTTCTCCCTCTCTCCAGGGTACCCAGAACCTAATCTGCTGGAGGCTTCCAAAAAAAGGTGTGTTTGTTATGTTACCTTATGTCTGCAAGAACAAACTGGTTGATCAAGACACACTTGAAGACCCCTTCCAGCTCTATGATGCCACGATCTTACCTTTTTTGTTGCAGAAAAAAGCAAGTCACCAAAATATTTCATCATGCTTTGGAAATGTGACACCCAAAACATTTTCTTTCTTTTGGACTCTGTCCTCCTGCCTCATTCCTATGCCTGTGTCACCAGATGTTTTCAAGTACCCGAATGTTCGCTACTTCATGTGGATGGTGGACATTTGTTGTTTTTGTCCAACTCCCCCCTCCTTTCCTGCCTGTCCTGCTCCTGTGTTTTATTTTCAGCATTCAGTCATAGCAGTTAGACCAATGGATAATGTGTGATCCAAACAAAGCCAGCCAGAAACCTTTCTTAGATTTTTCTCTGATGAAGTGGAGGTAGTTTTCTCTTTTCCTGGACCCATAGATGGGGACTCAGAGTGCTGTTAAGCCCAGAGCCTTTTGTGCCTCTTGTGTCCTCCGTCGGCGTGAGGGGATTGCATACAGTAGGGGACGAGGGCCACACTCAGAGATTGGGTATGTGGTGCTAGTTTGAGAGTGAAAGACCGAGGAACCACAGAGCAGGACGAGAGCATGGTTTAAGCTCTTGGATCCATCTGACCTCATGCCAGATGTTTGCCTTTTTTTTCTGGGTCCTGTGTACCAATATGTTTGTGTGTATAAACTAGTTTCAGTTTGGTTCTGTCTCTTGCAACAGAAGGAGTCTGGATTAACACGGTAGATTATGACATTTGGATGATTTTCTAAAAATACCACTTCGGATCGAATCCGTTCACATAGCTTTTGTTAAAAATCCTTCTTTCCAAAAATATTTAAGCATAAAAAATGTGTTGGGCACAATGTGAACTCTAGATGGTAACTAGATTGTTACTCCTATCTGTAGCAAGTTGTGCTTCAGTGTTTTTTCCAGTTTTTGTTTAGTGCAATAAATAACATGACATGGGGCACCTGGGTGGCTCAGTCAGTGAAGTGTCTGACTCTCAGTTCAAGTCTTGATCCTAGGGTCATGAGATCAAGCCCCACGTCCCGTGCCACAGAGCCTGCTTAAGATTCTCCCATTCCCTTTCCCCCTCTCCCTTCTCTAAAATAAATAAATAAATAAATAACATGACCTGGTTCAAGAGAACCTTTCAGAGAGTCAGATTGATCTTTCTTTCCACTAAAGTATTTTTTTCTGTTTTCCATCTTTTCATGTAGTGTTCTCTTCTATGCAAGATAGTTTTCCATGGTGAAAATTATAGTGTAACCCAAATTTAGATTTCTATTTTTTCTCTTAAAATAGCCTTCATATTAATAATTTCTATAAAACAGAGTTTCCCACCCTCTTCTTCACTGACATTCGGGGGCCTGTCCTATGCACTGGGGTGTGTGGAGCCCTCTGGCCTTTCTTGCTTAGATGCCCATAGAAGTCTTCCTCCTCCCTCTCCCCCATTGGGACAACCAAAAATGTCTTCAGACACTGCCAAATGTCTCTTGGCAGGGAAAAATTGTTTCTACTTGAGAACCATTGAATATTCCTTTGACTCGATACCATAACCTTCTTAACTAGTGTCCTATAGTTGGACATTGAGATGACTCCCTATTAATTACTACTATAAAAAATGCAAAAATGTATCCCCTGGACATGTACCTTTTTCTATAATAAAATTGATTTCCTGATAATAAATTCATCAGGTTCAAGTGGTAAGAACACTTTTAGGGGCTTGACACTTGTTGCCAAGTTGCTTTTCAAAATACTTCCACCGGTATGTACCTTCCTGACATCTTGCCAGTGTCTAGTCTAATATGTGGCAATTTCAGCTTCTTGTGTTACAAGGAATCTAGAATTTGGAGTCGGACTGGTCTGGACTTGAACCCAGTATTAGCCCTCTTAGCAAGCTGACCTCAGGTGGTTTCTTAATCTTTCAGCCTCAATGTCTTCATTCATAAAATGGGCATATGGGTATATGCCTTGCAGGGTTGTGCTCAAAAATAACTGTTAACTGTCCTTGTCCTTTATTGCCATGGATGCTTAAAATACCTCTGTCTAGGAGTAGGCACTGAAAAATATCACTTCTGTTTTGTAAAGGCTGTAGCAGGGGCTTTATGATCAAACAGGAGATCTGTGCTCCCCTGGGAGGTGAGGGTTTATTGCATCCATTTGCAGTTTGTGTCAGCCATCTGAATGGGCTGCACCAGGTCCTGCCCTGTGGGGGCCAGCAGAGAAAAGGTTGATAGTCATCCCTGTCTGACACCTGAAATTAGAAGAGCCGTAGGCAGAAACAGCAGACCTGAGGACTGAATGTGGCAGAAGCCTGTAGTAAGGGCTATGGGTGTACCCAGGAGGATGGCAGTACCAGGGGCTGTGGGGCAGAGGTAGAAAGCTTTAGGGGACCTGAGATGGGCGGCAGATAAGCCATATGCTATGGAGGAAGAGGAGAATACTTGGAAGGTGGTGATGGCTGCACCAGCGGGAACAGGTAGAAGCCCAGAAGTGTGGGGAGCCCACAGGAGGGGGCAGTAAAGGAGGGCAGGTAGGGAGGGGGAGCTCAGGGAGAGTCAGGACAAGGTCACATTGCTGGCCCAGCCCTCAGTCCTGCTGCTGCTGTTTGGGTGTGGTAGACCAGGTATTTTCAAAGGAATTGCTGAATGGACCAGAAAGCTGGTTTGAGGAGTGCCTGGGTGGCTCAGTGGGTTAAAGCCTCTGCCTTTGGCTCAGGTCATGATCCCAGAGTCCTGGGATCGAGGCCTGCATCGGGCTCTCTGCTCAGCAGGGAGCCTGCTACCTCGTCTCTCTGCCTGCCTCTCTGCCTACTTGTGATCTCTGTCTGTCAAATAATAAATAAATAAAATCTTAAAAAAAAACTGGTTTGAGCTAGTAACAGCAGGACTCTTGATGAAACTAACAGAAATACGGTGTATACAACTTAAAGCTGAAAGAAAATACTATTGTGGTTCCTTGAAAAGTTGAAAATAATTACTATATGAGGGGCATCTTGGTGGCTCAATCAGTTAAGCATCTGCTTTCAGCTCAGGCTCAAGTTGTGATCCTGGGGTCCCGGGATTAGCCCTGAGTGTCACTGAGCTCCCTGCTCACCAGAGAGTCTGCTTCTCCCTCTTCCTCCGCTGCTCCCCGTGCTGTGCCCTCTCTCTCTCTCAAATAAATAAAATCTTTCTTTTTTAAATCACTAAATGACCCAGCCATTCTACTCCTAAGTATATACCTTCCAAAATGAAAGCAGAGACCAAAAACTTGAACATGCACACTCCTAGTGGCGCTATTCACGTAGCCAAAAGTTGGAAGCAACTCATGTCCGTCAGTGGGTGAGTGGATACACAAATTATTGTGTGTGCATATAACGGAATGTGATTCAGCCACACACAAAAAAATTGATACATGCTACAACACAGATGAAACTTGAAGACCTTCCATTAACTGAAGAAGCCAGAGACAAAGGTCAGGTGGTAGGTCTATTTATAGGACATGTCCAGAATATGTCCACCCTAGAGACAAATTAGTTCCTAGGGTTGTTAGGAGTGGTGGGAAGGATGGGGAGCAACTGCTTAATGGTATGGGGTTTTCTGTTGGGATGATGAAGTGTTTGTGGAATTAGCAGTATGCTTGCCCAACTTGGTGAATGTGCTCAATGCCATGAAATTGTACACTTTAAAGTGGTTACTTTCATGCCGTGTGAATTTCACCTAATTAAGAGTCAACTCTCATAGCCTTAGGAAGGGCAGGTGCATGGCTGGTCCTCAGGAACAGCCAGAAGCAGGGGTTCCAAGCCCCTGGGAGGCCTTCCTCTGGCTTTCGATGTGTCTAGGTTGTGCTCACTCATCACAGAGGGGACATGGTAGCGGATAATTCCAAAGTGCATGCGGCCTCCCAGATTCTCAGTCTTTATGACAGTGTTCCTTTATTGGCCCAGCACTGATCAACTGCTCACTCCTGGGTCATTCAAACGCAGCAGGGATAGGGTCAAAAAAGCCTTCAGGGAATGGGGAAGCAGATGAAGCCGGCATGCTCACACAAGGTCAATTCTGGGGCCCGTGCACAGATTTCCAAGGGAGAATAAAAAAGATCTCATCAAACTTAGTTCACTTTGTAAATTTGATATGAAAGGTCAAAGTAAATGCCACCTTTCTGAGGAGTACCTCCTCCCCCCTAAGCCTTATGTCCAATATACATGCTAATTCCCTGTGTGCGCTCTCCAGTAGATCCTAACTAGTGCCCTTGCTTCTGCTGTCACCTCTCTACAGTCTCTTCTCTACCAATCATCAGCCAATCAGATCATGTCACACCTTTCCCTAAACCGGTCTGTGCCTTCCCACTGCATTTTAAAATAAATGCAAACTCTCGGGGTATGCAACTCCTTACTTAGGTGGCTCTTAACCCTGCCTGCACTTTTGAATCGTGTGGAATGGTTTCTAAAAATACTGATGCTTGGCTTTCCACAGAGCAGTTGAATATGAACCTCAGAGTGACGAGATGGGGGACTGGGCATGAGTATTTTCTTTCCTTCTTTCCATCTCCTTTCCTTCTTTCCTCCCTCCCTCCTCTCCTCTCTCTCTCTTTCTTTTTCTTCTTGTTTTTAAAGATTTCTTTATTTTAGAGGTGCTTGCATGCATGCACGGGGTTAGGGGTGGGGGGAGGCAGAGGGAGAGAATATTCAAGCAGACTTCCGCTGAGCGCAGAACAGACACAGGGCTTGATCCTCCTCCTGCAACCCATTGAGCTCACGACTTGAGCCCAAACCAAGAGTTGGACGCTCAACTGACTGAGCCATCCTGGCACCCCATGGGCATGGATATTTTCTAGAAGCGGTAGAACTGGTTCTCTATTGCAGCCAGAATTGAGTGCTACTGCCCTACATGGTCTGGTAGCTAGCTGCTTGCCTCTCTGACTTCTCATCACTTTCCCCCCTCATTCCCACACTCTTACCACATTGGCTTCTTTCTGCTGTGCAAATCCAGACAAGGTTATCTTGACCCCAGGGCATTTGCACTGATTCTTCGGCTTGGAATGTCTCACCCTCAGGTCTTCTTCACTCCACTGGCCTCTTCTTGCTTCTCAGATCTGGGCTCAAATTTCACCTTCTGACCCTTGGTCCATTTATCTGCAGTCGTTTCTACCTTTTCCTCTTCAATTGCTTTCTATCAAGTTGTCCCTTTTCCTGTTTTTCACAGTCACCATCTGAAGTAAACTTAAAAGGAAATCTGTTCGTGTCCTATGTCTTATGCAGGAATATCAATTTTGTGCGAAAGGGATAAACTTAGTTTATAACCATACCTGGCATTTAATATATGACCGAACTCTTGCATCTTGAATTCCATGTCATATAGACATGGATTATCCACAAGGCTATTGAGCACTTGGTATGTGGCTAGTAGGAGAGAATAAATGTAAAATACACACTAAATGCTAAAGACTTAGTATAAAAAATGTAAAGTACCTTGTTAATAGTGTATCATTTCAACATGTAACAACTCTTCAGTGTTTTTGATGGAGTTAACTAAAATGTGAAAATTAATCTTTCCTGTTTCCTTTTCCTTTTTGTAATGTGCTTATTAGCAAATTTTAAATTACATGTGGGTCAGATTAAATTTCTGTTGGCTTGCTAAGGAGTTGAAAGGGCAGGTCCCTCTGTCCAGTGTTCGTCCTACTGGCCCCATGATTTCACAGCCCTATACTTGGAGTTCCGGTTCCAGGAAGTTTTGGTGGCCCTCACAGGTTTCTGGTTTCTGTAGACAATGTCCATGGAGTTGCCAGGCTGAGGACTTTTATCACCTTGGTTTGACCCCTCTCACCCCCTCCACCTCTGATACTTCTTCCCTTGCTCACCATTGGTCCCTCATTGGATTCTTCTTGAGTTTTTCCTACAATCTTTTCTTTTTCTTTTTTTTTTTTATTTAAGCTTTTTTTATTTAAACATATAATGTAACCCCACCACCCTCTCCCAACCCCTCTCCCCCCCACCCCCCTCAGTTTGTTTTATGACATTAAGAGTCTCTTTTGGTTTGTCTCCCTCCCGATCCCATCTTGTTTCATTTTTTCTTTTCCTACCACCTTAACCCCCACCCCCATTGCATCTCCACTTCCTCATATCAGGGAGATCATGTGATAGTTGTCTTTCTCCAGTTGACTTATTTCGCTAAGCATAATACGCTCTAGTTCCATCCATGTCATCGCATATGGTAAGATTTCATTTCTTTTGATGGCTGCATAGTATTCCATTGTATATATATACCACCGCTTCTTTATCCATTCATCTGTTGATGGACATCTAGGTTCTTTCCATAACTTGGCTATTGTGCACATTGCTGCTATAAACATTCGGGTACACGTGCCCCTTTGGATCACTACGTTTGTATCTTTAGGGTAAATACCCAGTAGTGCAATTGCTGGGTCCTAAGGTAGCTCTATTTTCCATTTTTTGAGGAACCTCCATGCTGTTTTCCAGAGTGGTTGCGCCAGCTTGCATTCCCACCCACAGTGTAGGAGGGTTCCCCTTTCTCCACATCCTCGCCAGCATCTGTCATTTCCTGACTTGTTCATTTTAGCCATTCTGACTGGTGTGAGGTGGTATCTCATTGTGGTTTTGATTTGTATTTCCCTGATGCCCAGTGATGTGGAGCACTTTTTCATGTGTCTGTTGGCCATCTGTATGTCTTCTTTGCAGAAATGTCTGTTCATGCCCTCTGCCAGTTTCTTGATTGGATTATTTGTTCTTTGGGTGTTGAGTTTGCTAAGCTCTTTATAGATTTTGGGTACTAGCCCTTTATCTGATATGTCGTTTGCAAATATCTTCTCCCATTCTGTCAGCTGTCTTTTGGTTTTGTTGACTGTTTCCTTTGCTGTGCAAAAGCTTTTGATCTTGATGAAGTCCCAATAGTTCATTTTTTCCCTTGCTTCCCTTGCCTTTGGCGTTGTTCCTAGGAAGAAGTTGCTGCGGCTGAGGTCGAAGAGGTTGCTGCCTGTGTTCTCCTCAAGGATTTTGATGGATTCCTTTCTCACGTTGAGGTCCTTCATCCATTTTGAGTCTATTTTCATGTGTGGTGTAAGGAAATGGTCCAATTTCATTTTTCTGCATGTGGCTGTCCAATTTTCCCAACACCATTTGTTGAAGAGGCTGTCTTTTTTCCATTGGATATTCTTTCCTGCTTTGTCGAAGATTAGTTGACCATAGAGTTGAGGGTCTATTTCTGGGCTCTCTATTCTGTTCCATTGATCTATGTGTCTATTTTTGTGCCAGTACCATACTGTCTTGATGATGACAGCTTTGTAATAGAGCTCGAAGTCTGGAATTGTGATGCCACCAACTTTGGCTTTCTTTTTCAATATTCCTTTGGCTATTTGAGGTCTTTTCTGGTTCCATATAAATTTTAGGATGATTTGTTCCATTTCTTTGAAAAAATTGGATGGGATTTTGATAGGCATTGCATTAAATGTGTAGATAGCTTTAGGTAGCATAGACATTTTCACAATGTTTATTCTTCCAATCCATGAGCAGGGCACATTTTTCCATTTCTTTGTGTCTTCCTCAATTTCTTTCATGAGTACTTTATAGTTTTCTGAGTATAGATTCTTTGCCTCTTTGGTTAGGTTTATTCCTAGGTATCTTATGGTTTTGGGTGTAACTGTAAATGGGATTGACTCCTTAATTTCTCTTTCTTCTGTCTTGTTGTTTGTGTAAAGAAATGCAACTGATTTCTGTGCATTGATTTTATATCCTGACACTTTACTGAATTCTTGTACAAGCTCTAGGAGTTTTGGAGTGGAGCCTTTTGGGTTTTCCACATATAGTATCATATCATCTGCAAAGAGCGATAGTTTGACTTCTTTGCTGATTTGGATGCCTTTAATTTCTTTTTGTTGTCTGATTGCTGAGGCTAGGACTTCTAGTACTATGTTGAATAGCAGTGGTGATAACAGACATCCCTTGTTTCATTTATTCTTTTCCTACCCCCTCAACCCCCACCCCCATTGCATCTCCACTTCCTCATATCAGGGAGATCATATGATAGTTGTCTTTCTCCGATTGACTTATTTCATTAAGCATAAGGTGGACATTCTTGCACTGTTGGTGGGAATGCAAACTGGTGCAGCCACTGTGGAAAACAGTATGGGGGTTCCTCAAAAAGTAAAAAATAGAACTACTCCACAATCCAGCAATTGCGCTACTAGGAATTTACCAAAAGAACACAAAAACACACTAATTCAAAGGGATACATGCACCCTGATGTTTACAGCAGCCTTATCTACAACAGCCAAATTATGGAAACAGCCCAAGGGTCCCCAGCTGATGATGGATAAAGAGGTGGTATATATATACAACAGAGTATTACTCAGCCATCAAAAAGAATGGAATCTTGCCATTTGCAACAACATGAATGGATCTGGAGAGTATCATGCTAAGTGAATTAAGTCAGTCAAAGAAAGACAAATACCATATGACTTCACTTATACATGGTACTTAAGAAACAAATGAGCAAAGGGGGAAAATAGGCAAACTAAGAAACTGACTCTTTAGAACTCTACAGAACAAACTGATGGTTATCAGAGGGGAGGTGTGTGGGGGGATGGGGGAAATGGGTGATGGGATGAAGGAGGGCACTTGTGGTGAGCACAGGGCGATGTACGGAAGTGTTGAATTGTTACATTGTACACCTGAAACTAATAATACACTGCATGTTAACTAACTGGAATTTAAATGAGAACTTTAAAAATGAGAGAGAGAGGTTTAACACGTATTGTCAACAACGTTCCCTTAGTCCCACATGTGGCTGTGGCTTGAAGTTTGCACCATTAGCCTCACCACTGGGGACTGAGGCATCTTCAGAAGTCTCCACTAAAATGTGTCTTGGGACACCCTGGGCGGCTCAGTCATTAAGCATCTGCCTTTGGCTCAGGTCATGATTCCAGGGTCCTGGAATCAAATCCCACATTGGGCTCCCTGCTCAGCAGGGAGTCTGCTTCTCCCTCTCCCTCTGCCTGCTGCTCCCCCTGCTTGTGCCCTCTCTCTCTCTCTCGGGCAAATAAATAAAATCTTTAAAATAAATTATAATTTTTTAGTTAAATAAAATAAAATATAAGTATCTTAATCTGGAGCAATAACAAAGACCTTAAGGCCTACTGGATGCTCTTCCATGGATCACACGGAAAGCTCTTAGAGTGGTACTGGCAGCCTTATCTAGAGAAGGAAAGTGCTGATGGGGCCCAAGCATTAGGGGTTGTTGGCAAGAAAAGCTGAAAGAAATGCAGATAATCACGCATTCATTCATTCATTCGAAAGCTGCTTAAATAAATTACCTGAGCCTCTGTTTTGTTGTCATAAAATCATAAAAACAGGGCTAAAATTGTCACATGCCCTAAAACTACTCTACCTGAAGAGAATTGTACATGATTTATGTGCTGCCCCCAGCAAAGCCAGGCACCTACAAGGAGTCTACAGTAACAGGCTTCATTGTTCCCAACTCTTGGCTCTCTTGCTTGAAAGGTGGTCACATATCCCACCACTGCCTTCCCATTAAGTGGGGTTCCCAATCCCCACCAACATCAGGTTTGGCCACATAACTTGGCTTCGGCCAATGGAATGTGAATAGGAAGGACCGAAAAAGCCTTAAAGACAAGGGGAATTTCTTCCAATTCTGTTGCTCTTTCCTTCAGCCATGGCTTGTCTCAAATGAGGACTTCCCCTCAGCAGGCGTCCCAGAAGAGAAGACACATGGAGCAGAGCCCCAGCTGACCCAGAGTGGCTTTCATGACACAGAAACAAATCTATGTCCCGCTGAGGTTTGGGCATTACTTATTACCACAGCAGAACCATTCCTACAAAGTTCCACAAAGAAGAGGAGAAGCAGGAGGCACACAGGAAGAGGACAATGCAGAACAGCAGCAGGAAAGGAGGAAAAATTTTTGAGTACCTATTGTTGCCCCAAAACGTGCTGAGGTCTGTGAGAAACAGAAGACTAAGGTGAAGATATGCATGCTGCCTTCCAGAAGTTTAAGACCAAGTTGGAGTGAAGCCATGGACAAATGAAATGGCCCAGCCACAGGGACAGCAGAATGTAAGGGCCCAGCAGGCTCCTGACCTAAGGCTGGAGTCATTCCAGGTGTGGAGAGAACGTGAGGGACTTGAGCGAGCCTGAAGGAGGCTACCGCACGCATGTGCAGAGCAGGGCCTAGAGCAGCCTGAGCTAAGGGCACAGAGCACAGCCGTGAGGGCATCTCACAGAAAGAGGCTAAGCTGAGAATGTCTTCCTCAGCCATTAGGAGTCCATGGGGTCATCCCAAGTCCCTCTATCACTTAGTCAGGATTGTTCAGAGCTCACTGGCCTCACTGGCTTGTCTCCTCAGTGGGTAGAGGAAAGATGACTAATCTGAGGCCTGCTGATGCAAGGAGTCACACAAACATCGGGAGCTCTGGAGGCTCTGCCCCGCAGCAGACAGGTGGCCGTTCGCAGCAGCTGCTCGTCACCCCGGAGGAGAGGCCGACTGCGGCTGTGGGGTCCTGACAAAGGGTGTGACTGGTTTTGGTTGTGACCCCAATCAGCCATCCAGGATGACTGCATTTCTGGTCAGGGCGCCCAGACTTTCATTTCTGCCTCATCTCCAGGATTTCCTGAGAAAGCTGAACCTTGTAGTCTGAGTGTATGGCTGGTGACAAGGGAGAGGAGAGAGGACAGACAGACAGACATCAACCTCCATTCTCCATGGAGAACACCGCCCTTTGCTCTTGCCTCTGGAATTTCCCATACGCCGCGCTGACCTTCAAAGGACAGTAGCCTTTCATAGATTTGAGATCTGCCCTGACCTGCTCATAGACGGCCCCGTGCCAGTTACAGATCTCCATACAGCACAATTAGAGTTTTGTTTCAGTGAGAAAATTAGCCTGAAGGAAAAATAAGAGTCGGCCAAAGAGATAAAGCAAAGGAGTAAGACACAACATAAGTAGAGAGAGGACCACAAATTGGACAGTTCCCTCCCCAGGGCAAATACATAGAGGGTAACGTAAGTTGCAAGTTTCCTGGTTTGTTTCTGGTTTGTTTTTTTTTTTTTTGAAGGTTTTATTTACTTATTTGAGAGAGAGAGCATGAGTAGGAGGGGAGAGGCAGAGGGAGAAGCAGACTCCCCACTGAGCAGGGAGCCCGAAATGGGATTTAATCCCACGACCCTGAGATCATGACCTGAACTGAAGGCAGAGGCTTAACGACTGGGATACTCAGGCGCCCCTCCAGTTTCCTGGTTTCTAACAGAGAGAAAAAAAAAAAAAATAGGTGCTTGGAAGACACGCAGCTTACACTAGCCCTGAAACCAGCAAGGAGTCTTCTCCCTGCCCCAAGGGAGTTGGCTGGAATGATTTCCACCTTCAGTAAGGACCAGTAAAAACAACAGCAGGATTCAAGGGTCAGTACAAACGGCACACTTCAGTCCAGACGAGTGGCACAGGTCAAAGTTCAACTCATCAACATGAATTATTTGAAAGACCAAGACAATACAGTCGGAGTCTGCAGCCACCTGATGATAACCTTTGACCCCAAAGATAATATTTAAGGACACAGAGAAATAGATGAATGGCTTATCCTTCAAGCAATCCTCCCTAAACATTGTTTCTTAAAAATGAGCTTCCGATAAGAATAGAGCCGCAGAGTTTGAAGTTGTACCATCAGGCAAAGCTTTATTTTTCCTATTAAAGGCAGGCTGGACATGCGCTGGCCATCGGCCCAGTGGAGGGTGGAGCCAATGTCCTCTTTGGCCAAGTTAAGGAGCCTAATCAGGATAGGAGCCAGCATGAAAATCCACGAATCTCCACCCAGAACAGGGCCAAGATGAGAGCAAAGTTTCCCACAGGAATTAGTTCTGCATCTATTCCAATGTGGGGCAAGGCCCCAAAAGCTATAGGTCATAGAGATCAGACTCTCTGGCACGTTAGCGTAGGAAACATGCCAAGCAGCCATTACCAATTGCCCATTAAGACCACAAAACATTTAAAAAGTGCTCAGGACACTTAGAATCTTAATATCAGTTCATGGATTAAAAAGAAACACTGCAAAATCTAACCAAAATGAACTACACACAGTTTTCTTTACAAGTTGTAAAAAAAAAAAAAAAATGAGCAAGGTAGCGTGAGAAAGAAGGGGGAAGAGTATACCAAGGCTAAGAAGAAAAAAAGGCTTGGACATCACTATGAATTATGGTCTATGAAAATAGATACTTGTCACCACAAAGTCTTCTGGTGACGTGAAAAGAAAGTTCTAAGGAATTCTCGTTTGTCCCTCCCCCTTCCCTTGCTCAACTGTCCACAGCTCGCTCAACTCTCCAAAACACTCTGAGGGTCTGTTTCACTTTTTCCTTCCCACACAAGCATCACACCACAGTCTAGCCTTTCCATACTGCCACTGGCAACTTCAACTAAACTGATCACATTATCAATTAATTCTGAGAGGCTAGTCCCAATACCAAGAAACGATGGCATTGTCCCCATCAGAAATCACAACCCTCATCTACCAACCTGGCCTCATCCTACAGGCAAATGAAGGACTAAGGTTCTCCTGTTATTCATCTGCAGTGACATATTTGAGACAGGCTTTAATGCAATTCAAATTAGCCTTAAGTGGGGAGAATTAATTTAAACATGT
Source organism: Taxidea taxus jeffersonii (assembly GCA_003697995.1). Classification (NCBI taxonomy): domain Eukaryota; kingdom Metazoa; phylum Chordata; class Mammalia; order Carnivora; family Mustelidae; genus Taxidea; species Taxidea taxus. Next base: position 4,970 of record ML096743.1, on the reverse strand, counting down.
TTGATTCTCCATGACACCTCATAGTGTGCATACTGTAGGAGCTCAATAATTGCTGAACTGGTGAATACTTTATTCCAGGTGCTGTCCTTGATAATAATCTATTTCATACAGACATTCTGTCATTCATTCTAAAACACACTATCCTCATTTTAAAGATGGGGAAACAGAGGCTCTGGCAAAAGTCCACTGGCTCATCCAAGACAATACAGTTAGTAAGCAGCACAGTGGGCTGGGATCCCAAGACTACCCAATGGTAAAGCCTAAAATCTCGGCACTCCCCCAAGCTGTCTTCTGTAAAACACTTCATGAAAGCTACAAACTCCTCCAGTGACTGCTGAACCAATGACAGAAATCATAGGCGGCAAAACCTTGGCTCAACATCACATGAACTTTCTAACTGTTACAAAGTCCAGTGACAGAACTGACCATGAGGTAGTGAATGCTTCACCACAGAAATGACTTTTCTGAGTTCATACAGATGGGGATCACTACTTCTCTTAAAATGCTGACCTAGATGATCTCAATATCAGAAATTAAAAAAAAAAAAACAACCCAAAGACTGAAGTCAGATTCTGAGAAATGAAGCCAGAGTGGAGTTCCAGGATCCTTTCCTAAGCATCTTAGGTAGGAGACGCTGTTTTTCAGGAGATATGGAGATGAAAAGACACAATTCCCAACGTAATTTGGGAAGTTAAATTTGGGTATTAAGTTAAATTTGGGTATTAAAGAAAAATAGGGATCCAGAAAACGAGAATGGAAAAGAGTTGAATGTTATGCCTGGTCCCAAAGGCAGGGAACAGGATATTCAACACAGGACAGTTAGAAAGCATAGAAAATGTTTAGGGGAAATAGAGGGTATATCACAGAAAGTAGTGGGAAAAATGGGAGAAAAAGCACAGACGGATAATATGAAGCCAAATTCTATAGGGCTTTGAAAGAGTAAGGAATCTGGATTTTAGTTGATTGACCCTGAGAGCCATTGAGGTTTCTGAACAAGGGAATGATTTATTCATAGCTGGGGCTTAGGTAGATCAAGCTGAACTCTCAATCAAATATTAACATATAATATATAACAAGAACTATACACCATGACCCAGCTGAATTTATCCCAGGTATGCAAGGCTGGTTCAACATTCAAAAATTGATGTAACTCATACAGTCACCAGGCTAAAGAAGAAAAATCATATAATCATATTAATTAATTCAGAAAAGACATTTAACAGAATTCAACACCCACTTGTGGGGAAAAGAAAAGATAGGAAAAAGGAAACCAACAACAACAACAACAAAACCCTCAGCAAACTAGGAACAGAGGGGGAACTTCATCAGTGTGATACAGAACATCTACAAAAACCTACAGCTAACATCCCATTTAATGGTGAAAAATGGGTTACTTTACCCTAAGTTCAGGAACAAGGCAGAGGTGTTCACACTCATCATTCCCCTTCACAATCATATTGGAAGTCCTCACTACTGTAGTAAGACAAGAAAAGGAAATAAAAATATACAGATTGGGGGGGAAAAAAACAACCTTCATGGTTCACAAGACTGCCTATATAAGCAGATCACTCTGGCACCTGGTATAGGAAGGGCTCTTACTAAATTGATAACATAATTTTGAATTAAGAACATGGAACTCATTTCTCAAGTTCATGCTAGAGACCAATCAGAGCCAAGGCAGAAGGAAGTCCCAAGGGCTGGAGTGGACAACAGAGGCATCCCAAAGGGCATGGGATTCCAGGTGAATCTTAAAGGATTTGTTTGAAATAACTACTGGCTGAGGGAATGAATGAAAAGCATGGAGAAACAAAAGAAATTGGAAGGTGCAAGTTATCTTCCAGAGGCAGCAAGCAGACAAGAGATTAATATTAACGATGGCTCCAGACTCTGCAGAAATTTTGTTTAAACGAGTTTTCTCCCTATGGGTGCCCATCCAAACATTCAGGCATTTTCTAGAGATGGGCATTTCTGTTCCCCCAGCCGTAGGGAAGCCATGCATCTATGGAAACCACACTGTGGCTGGTCTGACCCCCTGGTACGATGCTATCTCTCTGACCTATCTGTGACCCGAATATTTGGGTGTATACATTTCCTGTAGCCCCAGTGGGACAAGATAGCTCTTGCACCTGCTGACATATTTAGGCACATACATTATCTCAACGGCCACTGTTCTCTCTTGATAACCACCACGTCACCTAGATTGCTAAAGTCAGCTTCCTCCACAAACCACAGTGCAAAAGATTCTCATGGGAAAAAAAAAAAAAAAAGGTGCCAAGGCATCTTCTGACTTTGGGGCTTGTGTTTTCAAAATGAACTTTTCAGATAAGAATACTGGTCAGAGGCACAAAGAGGTTTTGGGGCTGGGGGACTGCCCACAAAAGTAGAGTGGGAAAGCAGGTAGAGGAGAGTCTTAGAAGCAGCAGAAATTGACAGAAAGTACCCTAGAGATCCAGGCTCAAGTTTGGGGCCCGTCATTAAATCTCTCTGTGACCTTGGACAGTTCACTTAATCTCTCTGGCATCAGTCTCGTTATATGGACATCAAGCCTGGTGGACATGACCTCAAAGGCTCTTGCAGTTCTTATATTCTAGGACCACAAATGAAAGAGATCCTATTTTATGTTCTGGGAAGAAAAAGGTCAAGGCCCCCTCTTCTTTTCTGACACGCCTTTATCCATTCTCCCCCTCATGACCCCTAGATAGCCCAGAGAAGTAACTGGACCCATTATTAGAGAGCCAATGGATAACTAAATTTGGGTAGAATCAACAGGTTTTTCCCATTTGTTACTTTCAATGTCCCACAAAGAAGAAGAAGAGAATCACCGCAGGATGGTCTCCTTTACCCACTGAGGCTTGAAGTAGGATTACTCAAGTCCAAAGCCCAGAAACCTCATATGGGGTACCACACCTTTGCTAGACATCGAGAAGCTGGCCTTTGCCCAGAAGACAGGTCAGAAGGGCAAGGGTCTAGGACCTTGTCTGCTGGAGCAAGTAGGACCAAGGGCACTTAGACTGGACAGGAGCAGACTCCAGAGAAGCAGCTGGAAGGTAGACAGAGAGGATAGGTTGTTTGGTGTTTCTCCACAGTGCAGAATCCAAGGGCCAACCAAAGGAAACTCCAGGGAAGGCAGGAAACTTTGCCACAGGAGGAAGAGCTCCCCTGCAGTCAGAGCATCCAAGACTAGCTTATAGGGATGGGGACCTCCTGCCCCAGCAGATGTTCTAGCCCTGAAGTCTCCATGCCCATCTGTTAAGAGACCGCAGAGAGGGATGCCTGGGGGGGGTTCAATCAGTTGAGCACCTGCCTTTGGCTCGAGTCATGATCCCAGGGTCCTGGGATCAAGCCCCGCACCAGGCTCCCTGCTTATCGAAGAGCCTGCTTCTCCCTCTACATGCCGCTCCCCCTGCTTGTGTTCCCTCTGACAAATAAATAAAATCTTTAAAAGAGAGAGAGAGACCTTGGAGAGCATACATTCAGCAGGGCAAGGGGTCAAGTGTCCTTTCCAAGCCTGAGATCCTAGGATTCTACCAGAGTAGACTCTGAAGTTTAGCAAATGATGTTCACCTTACTTTCTAGCTGTTTTTTTTTTTTAAGTGTCTGACTTCTTCCACAGAGAATTCTGTGGAATGGGGTTGTACTTACTACTTTTCTATTAGTCTTTAAGGGAAGAGGGTTTTGGTTTAAAGCCCCCCTAATTTCCATTTCCTTTCCCCAATCAGAAGTCCCACCAACGTGATCAGGAATAAAACATTTTAGATGCAGTAGGGATCATTGGTTAGGTTTTATAACACCAATCACCCCCGCGCAAAGTGAAAAATGCAGGGGCAGGTATGCAGCACTACCTCCACCACATAAAGGAAAACAAAACCTCAAGCGCCATCGGGGAGGCAGACCGGCCAGGGCCCACTCCTGGGCAGGTTTGAAGTTTCCCTACCTGCCTTTGGGGTTCTTAGCTTAGCTTTCCTTCTGTAACCTATCCCCTAATTTGCACCCAAGACATTCCTCTTCAAGAAATCATTATCACCAGTGTTGCCATGTCACGGTGAAAGAGAGAGGGCCATTTTGTTCAACTATGAACTGCCCACGCATGACAGTATTCTTGCCCTGAGCAAGAATCATTTAAAATCCACAGAGCGGCATGTAAAGATGCCACAGCGAGGTGGGAAACACTATACACTTTGTCAGCTTCCAACCCTAGCAAAGAGGAATGTGCGGGCGCAATGATGCAAAAGCTATTTAGACCGAATAGTTGAAATGATCTCGGCCAAGCCTTATTTGAAGGGCAGGTTTTCCTTTTACCCTCTCCTGTCATCGGCCTGTATTTTAAATCATGTATAAAGTGGGACTGATCTAGTTAATCTGATTTTTATTTGAAGTTGTCGCAGCCTGATCACTCTGAGCGGGACATGCAGTTAAGAAGCTTCATAAAATGGCAGCAAACCTCCAGCTTCATTTTCTTAGCCAGGAAAGGTTTGCTCACAGAATGGTCACAACAGCCCTCTAAAACAGGGATCCCCTTTAGTCCTGATTTTGAGAGTTAGTTTCACAGCTAGGACACGGTAGAGCTGGGCCTCTCAATCCAGAGTCTCCATCCTCCCCCTCCGTAGGCCCTGGGTAGGGTGCTCCCTCTGTGTTTTGTTTGCCTTGGTTTCCAAAGAGTATTCCAGCGACATCATGGGAGACAGGTCTGCAGGAAGATAGTCTGGAGGCCCCTGGAAAATGCTGCCCCCACCGATGTGACAGGTACCAAGGGCAGCAGCTAGGACTAGGTCAAGGGAGTTGAAGAAAAGAAGATAGTCATTAAAAGGAAGTTGGCAGAGGACAACTTGGAAAGTCACCATTGGAGAGGCTGAGAGAGAAAAGGGACACTAGGTCTAGGTGAGGACTCCGGGGTGGGCACTGGGGGAGGACAGCTCGGAAGAGTGGAGAAGGGGAAGGTGGAGCAGGAGGGAAGGACTGACTATGAAGTA
>RCUC01099183.1:0-13602 GCA_003697995.1 Taxidea taxus jeffersonii | reverse complement strand
GCCAGTATCTCCAACAACAGAGAAAGGATAGTTTAGATTGTGTAGCAAATTCTAACCGGACCCAGAGCATACTGTACTTTTTAATATGCACATATGGATATGTGTGTACCCATTACTTATTGCCACGAGAGCCCTTCATAACTACCAGCCACCAGCCTCACTAGTGAACAACAAGAAGCGTTTATTTAGCTTGTAATCCACAGGTGTTAGCCTTTGTGGGTTGGGTTCGCTCATGAACCCAGCAGTCGGACACCTTAGCTAAAGGTTGAGTGGCTCTGCTGATCGAGTCTGGGTTTATCCAGGTCTTTGGGATTGGCTGATCTAAGATGACCTCAGCTGGGGTGATGGGGGTGAGTCGAGCAGGCGTTACACGTGGTGAGCCCTCCGGTGGTCTTGCTCAGGCATGTTCTCATGTTGGTGACTGAGGAGCAAGGGCGTAAGCTGGAAAGGGCCAGAGCTTCTACAAGCCTTGACTTGCATCTTGTCTGCTAGCAGACATCCAGTAGGCCAACGCAAGTCACATGGCCAGAGTCACAGTGGGAGGCCTCAGCAAGGTTATGGGTCCAAGTATATGGGTGGATACAGGGAGGGGACCCAGAAACAGGAATGTTATTGCAACCAATAACATATTTCCCAAAATCCACCAGATGAAAGTATCAAGCCATCTAGGAGGGGCAGTCCTCAAAGACAAACTTGGAATAGTCCTATCATTTCTTCTGGTCTAGGAGCTACAAGGTGACCTTGACCTCAAAGGGAGTCCTCGATGCATGGCATTTAAGTCAGCATCTTTGTCTTCAACATGACACCTGATCTCTGACCCACGGTGCCTGCAGTGACCAGTAGAACCCATCACTAGAGAGGAAAGGGGGACCTGGCATACTCCCAACAGCACTTGGTTCGGATACACGGCTTGGCCCAAGCTGCTTCTCCATGGAGCAGGGACAGTAACTCAAGTTTCGCCATGTGCCTCCCGGGAGAACTCGGTATCCAAGGTTTGCCCTAAAGGCAGTTTGTCTAGAAATACAGGTCAAATGAAAGGAAGATTTATCTAAGGAATTCTTTTTTATTCCACATCATTTTTTTTAATAGTAGCCCAATACCTTGAGTTTATGTCATACTTGATACTTATCATAACAGTAAGGGCTAGCATTATTCCCATTTCCCAGATGAGGAAATTGAGGCCAGAGAGCGGAAGTGATTTTCTCAGAGTGCCATAGCCAGGTGTGGAATGCAGCTCTCTCCCTCCCTCCCTCTCTCTCTCCCACCACTGATCTCTAACTCAGCCATAGGGACGGCGTTCGGATCCCAGCTCTGCCTCCTGCAGACATGTAGCCCTGGATATGTCACTTCCCTGACTGCCTGGGCCTCTGGACAGAATCTTACCTCCCTGACTGGGCTGTCATGAGATGGAAATAAGTTTACAATGAATGACTAAGATTCTTGAGTTGGAAGTGCTCCTAGTGCTCTCCTTTAATCCTCAAAACCACTCTGAGAGAAGTACCATTCTTACCCCATTTTTATCGCTGGGAAGCTAAGGTCCAGTGACAGAGTGCCCTGCCAGAGGTCCCCCCACGGCAGAGCTGGGGCTTGGACACAGGCTGCCCGCCCCCAGAGCCCGGGAGTTTCTGCTTCCCACGTGAAGATTCAGCAAGGACACTGAAAATACAAGGCACCATTGTCCCTCTGGAAGCTTGAAATGGAGAAGTACAGTGGAGAGAACGTGCCCCAAGAGAAGCAAAGGTAAAACCCTGCCCCCACTCTGACAAGCAAGGAAAACAGATGCTGCCCAGGCATCGGGTCTCTTCGGACAACAGGAGCCCCGTGTTCGAGAACCCCTGGGTTCACACCCCTGAAAACAACAGGGAGAAAAATCCTACCAAAGCTTGAGTCCCCTGAGCCCGATGACTCGGAAGGCAGTGATGTCATCTCTGTAAGTCCTCCCACTTGATGAACCCTGAACGACCTAGGTGACCAAATTCCTCTGGTTCGGATGTGATCTCGCCACCAGCTAGTGTTATTGCTCCCGGGAGCCCCTCCATCCTTCTCCTCACGCACCAGGTCTCTGTAAAGCTTTCTGAGCATCTTGACATCAGCGCCTTTTAACTCCTGGAGGGAGGTTAGAGCAGGGATGAGTATCTGCTTTACAGTTAAAAAAAAAAAACAAAAAAAAAACAAAGGCTGGAGCAGTGACATTTGGCTGCCAGCCTTTAGGGGAAGCAAAAGAGGTCAAGGCCAACACAAACTAAAACCATTCCTCTGTGTTCAGTCAGAATCTTGGGTCCAGATTTCTGTTTTATCATTTACTATCTGTGTGACCTTGGGGAGGTTACTTTATTTCTATGTGCTCTGTTTGCCCCTCCGGCAAGTGGGGTGAATAGTGTTTACCTCTTAGAAATGGTAAGAGAGGGGCGCCTGGGTGGCTCAGTGGGTTAAAGCCTCTGACTTGGGCTCAGGTCATGATCCCAGGTCCTGGGATCGAGCCCCCCATTGGGTTCTATGCTCAGCGGGGAGGCTGCTTCCTCCTCTCTCTGCCTGCTTCTCTGCCTACTTGTGATCTCTGCCTGTCAAATAAATAAATAACATCTTAAAAAAAAAAAGAAAAAGAAAGAAAGAAATGGTAAGAGAATCGAGCAGTTCGTCTGTGTCACGGGTGTCCAGCGGTCTCTGGAAGGAGCAGACGAAGCACGGGGTAGATGCTACCTGTTGCCATTACTACGAGCGGTTCTGATGAATCGCAAATGGAAACAAAGTAGGGCTTGGCAAGTGTAGTTTGTGGACAGAATCCTTATCGGGGATGAGGTGGAGTCACGAAGAGATCTCGGGGGATGAAGACACCAAGGAGTCCAAGAGATCGGGTGACATGCCAAAGTCTCCCTGCTGATGAGAGGCCCCACAGAGAGAAGAGCCCATCTTCTTTGACCCCAAATCTAGACCCTTTCTGTTACTCCAGGCTGCCTGACTCTCCGGAGCAGGGAATCTGTTCCATTCCCGAGTCACCCATCCTAGCATCCTGTAACCCACACCCGTGTCGCTAAGGGAAACCTTCCCGTCTCCTTAAAACTTCCAGCCAGCAAATTCCATGGAGCTGTGAACCCAGGTTTGCATTAACCATGCAAAAAGGATACAGTGTGTATCTGAGCGCACTTAATTAAGCACTAGGTTTAATTAACTTAAATCAATCTCCCTCCCTACTCCCGTGCCCCCCTGAAAAGTATAGTCCTTAACTGGAAGTTCTGATTTTAGCTGTTTCTAATCAGACTCAAAATTGCTAGCTTGTTGTCTTAATCTGCCCCTGAGATATCAGCCTTCCCTGTGTGATTAATCTTTCCTTTCTTTGGCCACGTTTCAGACAGAGACAAGCTTTGCTCCGCAGCTTATCATGTTGTGGTTATTGTTCCCTGAAAGGGATGAATGGGAGCAACCGCCTTTCCTTGCATAATTTGTCAAACACCCACACACCCCTCGTTTTCTGTTTAACTCCAAAGCCAGCAGATGAGCTTTGCACTTTTGCAACTTGGCTCCACCCTCAAGAACCTTCTTTAAGGGGCGCCTGAGTGGCTCAGTGGGTTAAAGCCTCTGCCTTCGGCTCCACTCATGATCCCAGGGTCCTGGGATCGAGTCCCACATCGGGCTCTCTGTTCTGCAGGGAGCCTGCTTCCTCCTCTCTCTCTCTGCCTACTTGGATCTCTGCCTGTCAAATAAATAAATAAAATCATAAAGATAGATGGAGATAGGTTGCATCTTGGCTGTCACTTAAAAAAAAAAAAAAGAACCCTCTTTAATTTTTTAAATGTTTTTTTTCTTCCTTTCGCTAAAGAATAGTGACCTGCCCCAAATTGCAAAATAATGAAATGCACAAAACCAGACCTTGGGGCCCCTGGAATTTCTCCTTTTCCTCCCAAGCCCACAGGGGTAACTGTGATGCCTGCCACCTCCGAGGCCTCCTTCAGCCGCCCGGTCCAGACCCCATCTCTCACCTGGACCTGAGGGGTCCCCACCTCAGGTCTGGCTAGTCCGGCTGCTTGCAATCCATCCTTCACACCTCGGCTAGAATTACCTTTTTATTGTACAAACCAAATCACGCCCCTCCCAAGGACTATAACTAGCAAATAGTTTCTCCCTGCAATTCAGCGGATGTCCAGACTCCTTCCCCTGACTGACCGAACCCTAAATAAAAGATCCTGCCTTCTCCGCCCATCCAGTCTGTACCCTCTCCTCCACTGAGCATCAGTCATGTGGGCTTTCTTCCTGTCCTCGGGGACACCAAGCCTGTTTCTACCTTTTGTACTTGCTGCTCCCTCCATGTGCAATGTTGTGTCCTAACCCAGGTTCCCGAGAGAACAGAGACCAAGACAAGGCTGCTAATGCTTAATGAGGGGACTGGGACAGATGTGCAGTCCCAGGCAGCAGTGAAAACAAGGGGAAAGGGAAGTAAGAAAGAGAAGACAATGCCGGATCGCTGGGCAGGTGAAGTGCTTAAGTCCGACTCTTGATTTCAGCTCAGGTCATGACCTCAGGATCGTGAGATCGAGCCCCACGTCAGGTTCTGCGCTGGGCTTGGAACCTGCTTAAGATTCTCTCTCTCCTTCTCCCCACCTCCTTCCCTCTCCTCCACCCCCCTGCACATGCTCACTCTCTCTCTGGGAAAAAAAAAAAAAAAGCAGTTAGCACAGTTTTACACATTACATGTGGTTTAGGCATTTTCTCTCGTGACAAGACCTGTATGTTTAAGGAGCCGGTGGCAGAAGGTGGCGGCTTGTGGGTTACTGTGAGGTGGTGGAGAGAAGGTGGAACCTGACGAAAGCTAGAACACCAGCTGGGGTGGACAGCTGTGGCTCATAACACAAAGGCAAACTGAGGTAGCCGGTGCACATTGGAGGTGTGTGCATCTGTGCGGCGTGTGTATTTCTGTGTGGTTCAGTCCAGCTGGATTCAGTCCACCTGCCGTTTCTGGTGCATGAACTTGGCCATGAGCAGGTGAGAAACCCATGCTATATTCCACTCTAATAGAGCAGTCCTGTTGGAACAGACTTGCATTTTCAAGACAGGCATTAGGGCAGACCCGACAGGGTTGTGTCTCAGAAAAGCCCATCAGGGTGAGAGTTCTCCCCACCTCCTGTCTCACCCATCCCAGGTCCCTGTCAGTCCTGACTCTCCTTCTTGCCCAGGGGGCTGAGCTGGCTCCGGGGTTGGCCACCGGAGAAGCCAGAGTCCTTAGAAGGGCTGATCCCATGGGACCGGGGCCGGAAGCCGCTGCAGCCCCCACGTGGAGGGTATGACCTTGGCCACGCTGCAGCCAGCCCTCCTGTGAGAAGAGAGGTGGCATCAAGAGCAAGCTGCGGGCACCCAGGGCCTCGGGGCCAAGCTGATTCAGCACGTGTAAGGAGACAACTGCGCAGGGCCCAGTACCCGCTCTTGCCTGATACTGGTTCTTCAGGTTTCCACGTAAAGACACCTCTTTGGGGTGGAGTCAGGGACCGTAGACAGTGAGTTAGAACCCCAAACCAAAAGAGGAAGCCCCTGGAGCCGGGGCGGGGGCGGGGATGGGAGTTACAGGCGGTTCATGATTGCCCTGAAGCCATCCAGAAAACGATCACCAGAGCAGGAGCGCGGGGACAGCCGCGACCAGGGATGGACGAGTGAGGCCAAGGGGAGCGGGCGTTTTGGGGCAGTATTCTGGAGGGGGAGCCGTGGACTCGCTGATGGAGAAACTGGGGGGAGCGGAGGAGCAGGCCGTTGCCCGTCGTGATTCCACTGGGGAGACCCTCAACACCTCGTGAGAAAGTCACCGGATCATAGTTCGGAGACAGGCCCGAGGTTTAGTGTGGTATTTGGCAAGTCGGTGACAGCTTAAATCATCAAGATGTTGAATTCGTCGTCTCCGGAGGAAACATCCAGAGGCCAGTGGGCATAGTGGCAGCGCTTGGCTGAGATCAAAGCAAACACACCCAGGATGCCTGAAATGCAGGGAGGCCTCGGGAGACCCGCACCGCCTGCTGCGCGGTGAAGGACAGGCCCCGCCCCTGGGGGTGGGGCTTCATGCGGGAGGGCTGGGGTGGTATTGAAACCCTCGGGTACTGAACGGTGGCTCTCAGCAGTGGGAGGAGCGTGGGGGCAGTGTTGTCCCCCGGCGGGCATTTGGCAAGGTCTGGGGACATTTTTGGTTCATCGCAATTGGAGGCAAGGACCGCTGCTGCCCTCCAGTAGTCGAGGATTTTAGCGCGTTGCTCAGCGTCCTACGATGCCCACGACAGTCCCCCTCAGCAAAGTTAGCCGGCCCCAAATGTGACTTGTGCAAAGGCTGAGAAACCCTGATCATATCCTGAACGCCCAGCAGTTGTGGGGGAAAGGCCTTTTGAGGCCTGTTGCAAAATCCCATAGTCTGGAACGTTTGACCGTGTGGCCTGGGGGGCTCTGCTGGTAACCACACCAGATCTAGGAGTTTCTTGCTCTGTGCATTTGAGACACATTAATGGAGAGTTGAGTACACATATATTAGCTCAGCATTTCGGAAGGGCTGCCGATTCAGGAAAAATTCAATTACAATGCACAAACCTACTGTTAAAAGTTAAACAATACACCCCCCCCCAAATTGGAAACAACCGAAGTGCCCTTCCGTAGGTGAATGGGTAGGCAAACTACGGTATATCCACGCAATGGAGTGTTATTCAGTCATAAAAAGGAATGAACTGGAGCGCTCAGTCAGTTGGGCGGCTGGCTCTTGGTTTCCGCTCAAGTCATGATCTTGGCGTCGTCCTGGGATCGAGCCCCACGTAGGTCCTCTGCTCAGCCGGCAGTCTGCTTGTGCATTCTCTCTCTCTCTCTCTTGCCCCTCGTCCCATACATGCGTGCTCTCTCTCTCTCCCTCTCTAAAATCAATTAATAAATATTTAAAAAAGAAGAAGAAGAAATGAGCCAGTAGGCCAAGAAAAGATTTGCAGGAGGCTTACATGCAAATTGGTAAGTGAAAAACGCCAGTTGAAATGGCTGTATACCGTGTGATTCCAGCTCGATCACATTCTAGTAAAGACGAAATGAGAGAGACGGTAAAAAGATGAGTGGTTTCCAGAGACCAGCAGGGAGGGAGAGAGGGATGCCCCGGGGTGGGGGTGGGGGCAGGAAATTTTATGGCAGGGAAACTCTTCTGTGGGATACTGGAGTGGGGGGCGCATGCCACATTTGTCAAAACCCATTAAATGTACAACACGATACAGCGAACCCTTAGGTAAACTACGAACTTTGGTTAATCATCAGTTTGGTTGTTTCAGTTTAGTTTCATCAGTGGTAACAAATGTCCCTCACCAGTGCAAGATGGTGGTAAGAGGAGAAATGGGAGGGGGGAGAGGAATGCTATGGGAACTCTGGAGTTTCTGCACATTTTTTCCATGAGCCTCAAACTGCTCTAAAAATCAGTCTTAATTTTTAGAATGTTAAGCAATATAACAGAATTAACAAAATTATTGTAATTATCATAATAGCTAATACTGAGTGCTTCCAAAGAGATAAACACATAATAAAAAGTCGTCCCTGTCATCACTACTGGTGAGGACATAATGGAAGAACAAAGTACAAAGACTGGTTCCCATTTAGAGAACATTACTTAGGTCCAAACAGATAAGATGTTGAGCCTTATACATTTAATCCCCACCATTGCCCTAGAAGGAAGGTCCTGTTATCATCATCTTCAGGAAATGGAGACTCAGAGAGGTTAAATCACAGGCGCAAGGTCACAGAGCGGCAGAGGCAGGATTTGAAGCAGATCTCATTGCTAGGCTCATGTGCACACACGTGGAAGTGTGTGTGTGTGTATGTGTGCTCACGCATGCACAACAGAGAAGGGAGAGGGATGGGTAATTGGTGAGTGGGAATGGCTAAAAGGAAAAACATCAAGAAGTGGGAATACACATACACACAAATGAAGTTTCTCCCCTTCCCCTGCATTGCGCCTGGGTCTCTTCCTGTGGGTTTACCACCCTCTACCCCGCCTGACCACTGGGGCTCATCATGGGAGGGGGCGTGGCAGTGACCCAGGCTCACCAGTGTTTCCCTTGGGCCACGGCCAGCCTGAGAGCTGCATCTGAAGCCAGCCTGCTGCCCTGGGTGGTCCTGGAGAGCTTCTCTTGCTGGAGGTTGTACAAAAAGCTCCATCCAGCAGCAGGAGCCCCACCCCCTTCTCCAGGGGCGTTCTCTTTTCAAAAGGGAATGTGAGGACCAGGCAGCAGCCATCCCATCCTGAAATGGGGACAAGCAACTCAGAATCCCAAAGAGCCACCTCTAGTCCCTCAGATAGTGCCTGCTGCGTTCAGAGTCCACAAACAGCTTCTTGTCTTCTTCAGAAGGTGCTAGAATGAATTTCTGTTTCCTGAGGGCTTCTGGTCAGGCCACTTTGGACCAAACGGTGAAGCAAAGATCCAGCTGCCCCATCTGGCATTTTCACGTCTTTATAAGGTGATGTCATACAGAGAAGGAAAGGAGGCATTACTCTTTCTCCTACTTTGGTCTTGTCTCCTTTTTATCCATCTTAGTATCTAGACTCCCATCCTCCACCACTGACGGAGAAGCCCCCTCGAGGACCTGGATTTTGTCCTGGCCTTCTCTGCCTTCTGCCCTGTCTGTACAGCGCCTGGCACGGCGTGTCCTCAAGAAATGTCTGAATGGCATGACACTGAATGACTAACAGTCTCGACTGACCACGGGCCAAATAATCAGAGAGGCATTTTTCTGCCCATTCCAGGAGATTTCAGGATGGCCTCATAGTTCTCATATTGTTTTTCAGTCACCAGAATCGATCCCCACCCCCATCCCTCTCCAAGGGGTCATCGCCAATGAACTGTATGAAATTGCAATTAACGTTGGCATTTGTCTCCCCCGCCCTCCCTCCCTGAAAGGGGGCACACAGGTGGTGGCAAATTAACGAGCCAATAGTAATCGCATCATAGGGGAGGTGTGAGCATTGGCAAGGGCTTTTGCAATTAAATTAGGTGGAGAAATTCAGTTTCCGAGGAAGGGACAGCAAGGGGGTGACGCCTGCTGCAGGGGACCTGGCTTCTCTTCAGAGGCACTGCGGGAGATGCTGCTGCCCAGCCCAGGAAGAGGGTGTGGCCGCTGGGATTATTTCCAGCATAATTGGTTTCGAGCAGCTCAAGTTTTAGCAAGCAATCAATTTCTATAAGCCCTTTTACAGTTGGAATTCAGAAGCAAATCTGTACGTGCTCACCCTGAGCATTTTTTGTTTGCGTGTTCGTTCTGTTTCCTTGTTGTTCTCACCAGGATCTAGTACCATCTTTTAAAAAAAATCCCCCACCGGATCCTGGAAAGATCCCTGGTCTTCCCACCTGCCAAGCCAGACCCTTCCCAAAGAATGGGCTTTATTAAGAGTTTCAATCAGCACCGTCTTAATTTTGTTTCTCTCTTGCAATCAGCGATTCATCAGCCCGTAGTTCATTAGAATCACTCTTATCGCCAAGAAGAGCACAGCTGGGCACTCGGTGTCTGGGCCCGGGCGGGGGCCCTCTGCAGACAGGAGGGGCCGGCGGCAAAGGCAGAGCTGGGGACTCCATCCTGCCAGGTCCACGGATGCCCCTTGGAGGCAGAGGGCTAAGGAGGGAGGCAGTCTGACCCTCCAGTCTGGACCCACTGCCCTTCTCTTCTCTCTGGACTGACTCTAGAACCTTCCTACAGCTCCTCACTGTGACTTTTTTTTTTATTAGAAGGGATGAGCTTTCCTTTAAGAATTCTTTTATTCCTGCCCACTTCTCTGGTTTTCCTTTTGCATAGAATAGGCAGAGTCCGATCTGTTTCCTAGGATTCCTGGGAGATAGGGAATATAAGGTAATTGGCATTTTCAGCAGCACTATGTCCTTTTCTCACTATGTCCTTTAATTTCTGCAGAAACACTGAAGTGATTTTTTTTTTTTGGTTCATATGTTTATTCGCTCTGTAAAAACATTTTATCGAGCATCTACTACATGCCAAATATTATGTAACATGCTGGGGCTGCAGCCACAAACAGGCACAGTCCCTGCTCACAGGAACCTGGCTTCTAGTAACTGCTCTTACACCATTTCATAGAACAAAATACTGAAGCTCAGAGACATTGTCACTTGGCCAGGGTCACACGGCCACTTGTCCGGCTCTGAGGGGAGTCCCCACTCTGCTGCCCTTGCTGCATTCCTGGGGCTGAGCACAGTGCTAGGTACGGACAGAGCCTTGTCAGTGTCCGAAACTTCCCCTACCCCACACCCTCACCCTGGTTTGCTTAGTCTTGATTACACGTCCTCAGGAAGAGAACAGTGCCTGGGAATTAGGACATAATGTGTATGACCTCAGAGAAGTTGTTTAAGCCCTCCGAGCCTCAGCGTTCACACCTGTGAAATGGGGATACGTACAGCACTTCAGGTTATGATGGACTCCCAAACGCCCAAGATATGAGAATGTCCTTCAAAGGCAGAGATGTCCTGAACCAGGAGGAATTGTTTCTCGGCACCCTGGTGGGCCTTGGGTGTCTTGGGAACCTGTTCATCTGCTTCTGGCACAGGGCACTGAGTTTCTTCTCGATCGTGAGAGGCGGTACAGCCTAGGAGTTATGATCGTGGTTGAAATTCCAGCTCCCCATTTACTGGTTATCTGACCTTCAGCAAGTCATTGAACTCACTGTGCCTCCGTTTTGTCACCTATGAAATGGGAATGACGGTAGCACCTACCTCAGAGTTGTCATAAATTACATGATCGTGTTCCGACAGCAGCAGCCACTCTGACTCCGTGATTTCTGCCCCGAGGCTCCATTCTTTTTTTTTTTTTTAAGATTTTATTTATTTATTTGACAGACAGAAATCACAAGTAGGCAGAGAGGCAGGCTGTGAGAGAGGAAGGGAAGCAGGCTCCCTGCTGAGCAGAGAGCCCGATGCGGGGCTCGATCCCAGGACCCTGGGATCATGACCTGAGCCAAAAGCAGAGGCTTAACCCACTGAGCCACCCAGGCGCCCCCCGAGGCTCCATTCTTAAAGAGCTCAGCCAAACCCCGTGATTCTAGGACGTCTCTGATGATTTCATTT
Source organism: Taxidea taxus jeffersonii (assembly GCA_003697995.1). Classification (NCBI taxonomy): domain Eukaryota; kingdom Metazoa; phylum Chordata; class Mammalia; order Carnivora; family Mustelidae; genus Taxidea; species Taxidea taxus. The sequence goes on along the minus strand of RCUC01099183.1, from coordinate 2,548 downwards.
CTTTGTCCGAAAATCAAATCTAATTGTTTTTGGCAAACATTTGGCCCTCTCTTCGGTTTTAGAGTCCTCCCCTTCAGACTGGGAGGGTTTTGTTTTGTTTTGTTTTGTTCTGTTTGTTCTGTTTCTTTAATGTGGTGTTCAGAAATTTAATGGAGCAACTTCATTTCCATTTAGCAAAGTAGATGGTTAAAGGCACAGGGAAACTGGAGACCGGGTTCTCATCCCAGGATGTTACCTCACACGCGGAGCCGTTTTCGTGATTTTCTGACGAAGAACCGAGAGACTGTTTTTCCCCCCGGAAGTGACTCGGTGGCAAAGCCTCGTCTCTCAAACCCACGTCAGCTGTCTATAACCAAACAGCCGTTAGTGTGGGCCAAGCGAAGGGAGCCGTCTAGACACAGGGACAAGTCCCTGTCTGTGTGTAAAGGACGGCTTTGTTCTTCTTGCCAGGTGTGGTGGCCCAGATCACTGGAAGGCCACATTTTGGCTTACGGAAGGCCTCCAGCGGTCTTGCGCAACCTGGAAACCCCAATTCGTGAGGAGACATCGTGGCTCTCCGTCCTCGTGAAGTGAATGGCACATTTCAGGACCTTCAAAGGGAAATCAGCAGAGCAATACTTGCTGGTGTGTCCACGCTGTGCACATAAGCCACCATTCACCCAGCAGCTCCGTGGATGGGACAGACCTTTCCTAGGCACTTGGTACACATCAGCTCTAGTGTTTACCCAGAAACCCACCTTATCCACGAGAAAACTGAAACTCAGAGAGGTCAAGTGACTGGCCCAGGGGGACCCAACTGTGGGGTTGGGGAGCAAGGTCTTCTTTATTCCAGAACTCTTATTATCCTGGTGAACCACTGGGGAGACATGAGGGATGAGAAAGCAGAAGAGCCTCAGGGAAAGGGAAAGGGGGCGGAGGAGACGGTGTTAGCCATCAACAGAGAATTGTTGCCACTCATCATGTTGATGTTATCAATGGTTCCCTTTCAGAAAAGGACCTAAAAATGGATTAACAGATCCACAGCCGACTCAGTTTTGAGAAAGAATGAAGTGGGCAAGCGTGAATCCCCAGTGTCAGAAGCAGAACTCAGCCCAGTCGACCTGCTTCTGGGTTTCTTTCCTCCTTGCCTGCCTACCTCACAAGCTTCACGTCGTAGGATTCTCCTTCCAGTCCAGGGAGGACCACGCCAGCCCATTATGTCCTGCCCACAGAAAAATACTAGCGGCTAACACTTCCTTAGTGCTCTCTGTATGCCAAGCCTCGAGGGAAGCATTTACCTATCTTAACTTCTTAAAGCTTCCCAGGGATCCTGTGATGTAGACACCATCATCATGATTGTTCCACAGATATGGAAACTGAGGCACGGGGAAGCTAAGTCACTCGCTAAGTCACTCAGCTCAAAAGCGGCCGTGGGGACGGGATGGGTGCCCAGGCAGGCTGGCCCTGAGCTGCGGCACCCATGGGCTCCCGCCCCAGCTCAGCAGAACCTGCTCCTGACCTTGTTCTTCTCGTCGCAGCCTTGTTTCGCCCCGACTTGTCCGATACTCACTACATCTCCTCACAATTTTGCAGAGTCCTGGGTGTCCGGGCTTAGGGGTTCAGGCGACAGCCACGGAACATCCCTCCATTCAGCAAACCTGGACTGGACCCCTGCTGGGTCCAAAGCACCGGTCTAGGCACTGAGTCTGGGTCCTCATCCTTCCATCTGTGGAATTCCAAGTCTCCTGAGGGTGGGGTACGTCTTGAATTCCCCTCCCTTTCCAGAGCTAGAGCCCCACAGAGACCCCCGCCCGCAGCACTGAGGGCATTTCCTCTTCCCAACATTCTCACTTTTTCTTCCCCATTCCTGTGTGATGGCAGCAGGAATTTTGGCCTCACCATGTGTTCGGAACCTGCTTGGCTCATAGTAGGTGTTCAGTAAATGCTTCCTTGTAGTCAAAGCTCATCCCTGGCGTCGTCTTTCCAGGTGGATCCACACAGGGATGGTTGACAACTACTTCAAGAGAGAAACTGCTTAACTAAGTAGCCATACAAGGCTGCAGAAACAGGGTATCCATTTATGGCGTTAGAGATGTTGACCCTAAGGACAAATGCCATCGTTGGGGGAGGGGGGCTGCGGGGGAGGGGCGTTGCTGCCTTTGTCTTACCTGCCTCTGAAAATGCTATGCCTTAGCCTCCCCTTAACCCAATTCCACATCACATCACACCTCCCGCCCCACTTCCCAGTCTCCTGACTTACATGGAAAATCAATGTATTTCAAGTAGGAAACAACTAATACACAGCGATTTCACCTGAGGCGGAAATTATGCAGGCGGCTTAATGCAACGGAAGGGAAAAGACAAAAATAAAGCGGTGTTAGCTAGTACAGTCACACTCGGAATTCCGAGCTGCCGCTTTAGTCACTGCATTCGTAGTGAGGCGGGCAGGCTGCGCGCAGGACCCAGTTAAAACTAACATTCTGTCAAGTTTTAGGCTTTCTGGAAAAGAATGTGAATGGAAAAACAAACTGCAGATGTTTGTTCTGATCTTCAGCTGGGACATGAAATG